>VWZT01016357.1:0-13376 GCA_013397055.1 Pachycephala philippinensis | reverse complement strand
CGCCCTCCTCCCTGGCTCCAGTGCCAGCTCCTGCCTCATCGTCCTCCTCCCTGCCCCGGCTCTTTCCCTTGCCAAACGTCCTCTCCCCTGCCCCAGCTCCCGCCCCGCCGCCCTCCTCCTGCCCCAGCGGCAGCTCCCAAGTCCCAGATGTACCCTGGACCGCTGCCAAGCCCTTAATGACTTCCCTGCCTCTATCTAAACCAGCTCTAAGTGGCAAACGCGAGCGCATTAATCAGCAGCGCAGTTGTTTATAGAGGCAGAGAAGAGCTGCCCGAACAATGCGGCAGGAGCGGGCGCTGGCTGCGCCTGCACAGCGGGACCGACCATCTTGGAACACCCCGGGCCGGGAGCCTCGGCTCCCTCCGAGGCACAGGAACACTCAGGGCGAGCAGAACGGGGTCAGCTTTACATTTTTAGGACCTAAAGATCATCGCAAATTCCGAGATCGCACGCAGAGGGCTTTTATCAGTGCGCCATGCAAATCTCGAAGGCTAATTCACACCAACTTCCAGCATGACCAATACACTCCTTTACGATTATTTCCCCTCCTACCTGCCCCAAATACATATTAATGATGTGGTAAATGGGGCACGTTTCAAATTTGCTGTTTCAGTTCCTGTCAGTGGCTCATCGGAGAGGTTTGGCCCCTCTGTGCTGGATCTCACAGCGATGGCTCTCTAAAGCTTCGGCCACACCTTTAGGGTCGCTGCCACTCCACCACCGAGGCACAATCGCTGCTGCTATTCTTGGCTCGAGAACTGCTCCACTGAAGGACTCCTGAAAATAGTTGGTTTCCTCCTGAAGGCATTTATTCTCTGTTTCTCTGCAATAGTCTCTGAATACTGGTCGGGTTCAACCTCATTTCAGAAACAACAGATAAATGAAAATCAAATCTGTTTGGTTTTGTTTCTATTCAGAAAATTATTTCAAATGCACCCAGGAACTAGGCTTGAGAGGCAATTTTGCAATAACAGTTTTAAGTGGAACATTGTTGTGGTATATTACATTCCTTTAAAACTAACCATACACGATTGAAATTTCCATTAGTTAAAATATGTCAAAACTGAGCTCCTTGTATTTTTCCTATAAATAACACTATAACTTCCTATAATCAACTTCTATTTATGAAGGCAAGTACTTATACAGGGTACCTATTGAAGGGGACTGTTTTTACCAGCGGGGGTACACAGAAAGGCAAAGAAGAATCCCAAGGAATGAGTCAGAGCCCACTAAAGAGCTTGGGAGCAAAATGAAGAGCAGCTTCCAACCAACTGTGCTGGCAGAGCACATCTGTTCCCTTCCCATCTTGGACCAACTTCGATGGGGAATGTGCCTCATAAACTTGAAATCTGTAATTATTAACACCTGAAGACTAGAAATGGGGATTTGAGAGGTGATGCAGCCCACTCACCTGGTCTAAGGAACTACTCCTGACACACACCAGGTGACATTATCCCATTTCCTCCAGCAATGGAGCCTGCACATTCCTAAGTGCTCTATCTCACTTCTCAAGACAGCTTTCATACCGGCATGGTTTTCCTAATGTCCACCCTTAATCTTCCTTGTTGAAATTTAAGCCCATTATTTCTTATCTGATCCATCACAGGCACACAGAACATATAATTTCCTTCCCTGCAGCAGCCATTTAGGTATCTCAGCATTTATAATTCCAATCTTCCTTTGACTCAGGAGCTTCAATTCCTTCCTTCTTTGCAAGGCTTTTTTCCAAGATCTCTACCCAGTCCTGTTGCATTCCTCTGCTTCTTCCAAGTGGTTCCCTCTGAAGGCACGGTACCTCCAACTGGAATGGTCAGAGGCCTTATCCCACATGTCCCATGGGAAGCAGTGCTGCCTCTATCCCTCAGTGACTGTTCTCTTTTTATCACATTAATCAAGATTACCCTGTGACCAGATCCCTTTCTGCAGTGTGAGACCCACACATCTGTATTTGGGTACAGAGCTGCTCTGGCCAAAACAAAGAAACTTTCCCATTTCTTTATTTCTTATCCAATTACACAGTTGTGTCACCACTATTCCATACTGTAATTTTGCCTTTCTGTTGCTTTGCACTCTTCTCCAGTTGGTCTCGATCAAAAATTCATTGAAGGCTGTTGTTGTAGTTGAAAACTTGACTGAAATGGCAGAGTACAAATTTGCACTCTCGCTCTAAACGTTCTCACCGTGCCAGGAAGGACTGACAGCTACTCCCTGTCTGCACCCTCCTGAGCAGCAGTGACACTTCTTACAATAGCTCCATCTTGTACTCCCCACTTATTTACACCACCACGCATCAGCACGGAAAAGTCTTCTGAGCCACTAGGAAAGGCTGCACAAAGTTGATTTCTAGGACATTCTGGAGTGCCTGTCCCACTGCTGACAGGGAGCTATCCCCTTTGGCATAACCTGCTCTCCACAAACCCCACTGACTCTGCATTTCTCTCCTGAGAAGTTCCACATGCACAGAAATGGCTGCTTTGGGTTCTTTTTCCTAGGATCATTCTAACAGTTACTCTGCCTGATTTACACTTCCTCAGTTCCAACTTTCTCACCTCTTAACACTGGTTGGCTTTTTTCTCTTTTGTAGTTTTCATACTCTTAAAGTGACCACGTTGCTCCAATCCATCCTCTACTCCGTCTCCTATGAATGTCATAATTTCCAGACAACTGGAAACTCTATTTCCTGAAGAACTTGCTGTAGCTTTAGTTCTAAGTTTACAGATGAAAGAGAAAGGTATTTAAAGTATTCCTGATGCCATCCATCAGTGGTTCCCTCTGTCCCACTGACCTTGCTTTTACTACTGACTGACTTATGAAAGAGTTAGCTTTTTGTTCTTTGGGGCTTTTTTTCCACCAAACTGCTACAAATGTCTTTATTCCTTTCTAGCAGCATTAGATGTAATTCCTGAACTGCACAAATTCAGCTTTCTTGTAATTCTCATGACCTTAAGTGTACATCTGGGAGTTTCTCCTCTTCCCAAGGACCAAACTCCTACTCCCTGGTCACTTTGACCATAGTTGCTTCCTACCTTTTACTTCTCCACCATCAGGACAGGTCCTGTTACTTGGTCTCTTCACATGCTTTGTCAGAAAACTGCCACCTGCACATTTCACCACCTTGCCAGACCCTGTTTCCTGACCTTTCTTTCCCCACAGACACCTGGGCAGTTCCTGTCCCTGGCTGTCACTGCATCCACAGAGAAGCTGGAGAAGAGACGCAGCTCTGCAGCTCCTGGAGCAGAAGCAGCCACCTTTGAGCCATCAAGCTTTTGCACAGCCCCACTCTTTGAAAAGTGAGGACAGCAAAACTACAAAAACACCTCAGTTATTCATCCTTCCACAGATTTCTATTTTTCTTTCTCCCTGTGAAAAATTCTAATCACTGTCAAAGAGATTTGAAGCAGCAGATTTATTTTTCATGCTCTGCTGCCTGATGTCAGATAACATACACAACACAGAAAAATTCGTTCCAAAGATTAGTTTACTGATGATTTTTTACCATAATTTTTCATTCCTAATGCCCGTATTTGGGCTACACTGAGCTTGCCACTTCCCTGTATTCAAAGCATTATATGGAATTTTAGAAAATTTAGATGGGAGACAAAACTCTCCACTAAGTGAGACCCACTTCCCACAACTTTCCCCTCACTGCAGTTCAGAAAATGTTCATCCAGGAGACAGTACCATGGGTTAGATCCCTTCTTCATGTTATCTACTACATTTATGTCCTTGTGTGATGTTTTAACTTCCTTTTGTCTAAATATACACCTGGCACCAGTGACCTTTGGGAACACTGCCTGATTTTTGGGGCCCACATCACACACCAAGTGCTCCCAAATGCTAAACAAAGCCCTGAGGAACAACATGAGAAGACAGAAACAGAGTCACCTCTTACACCTGAGCATCCCCTTAGAGCACTAATTCAGTGAGACTACTGGCAAAAATGTAATCAAGCCAAATTCTGGTAATTTTCCCATGTTTTGATCCCACTAGTAGGAAAACTCTTCCACAGCCACACTACAGAAATGTGTGTACAGTGATGAGCTGTGCAGTGAATTGCTCTGCAAATCGTGGCCAACAGCAGTGTGTAAGGATTGGAGCTGTCAGGAGTTTTTGGCAGGATGGAATTGTGTGTTTGTCATACACAGTCACCTTCCACTGAAGCAGCATAAAGAGCCAAGTCCTGTGTTTCCAAAGAAACCACGCTGCTTTCTTCATTCGAGATCATGACACCATGAAGCACATCATCCATGTATTATGGAGAACACTTTGTTTTAAAAAGTGTATTTTCTATATAAAGTGTGAAGTTATATACATAGAAAGTGTGCAAACACAATGAATAAATAGTACCTAATTTCTACTTTATAGCTTTTAGTGTTTTAACTATTACATATGAAAAACTCTGCTCTGGGATTCTGGGAGATCCAGAATAAATCCATTTCTAAAGTTTCTGGTTTTAATTGTGTAACTTTCCAACTAAAGGCAAAAACACAGTCATGTTTTGCCAGCAAAGATATGCTGCTAATGGAATTGCAGAATATGGGCCCAAAGAGGTGAAGTTCAGCAAATCATTTCCATAAAAGCACTTTTCACATCTGCTTTGTTTGTCAAAGCTCAGCCTGTTTGCAATGCCTCCAGGAGATCAAGCTAAATCTTATTTCAGACTTTTGAAATTAAACTTTATTAATGTATTTCAGGACTGCTTTGGCACGTGCATGCCTTACCTACAGCCATCACAAATCACAATGAGCTGAACTGCTCAAGCTGAATTCTTCAAGCATGACTTTAGCAGAAAGGTCTGTATTACTTTGCTGGATCTGATGAAATAACTGTATGTCAAAGCTTATCAGTGTTTTCCAACTGTATTCACTGGCTTTAGAAGGCATGACGTCTCTTCCTAAAACTTTTCTCCAAATTTGACTTTACAACCATATAAAATTGCCCAGTTAGAGGGAATTCTGAAGTAACTGCAGTTAAAGGATTGGATGTTTGGAATTAGTCTTGTCAGATATGATCTTAACAATAACCAGCATATTTTAACCTTGCTTCCCAAAAAATTATCAAAACCAAAGTTAATACAAAGAGATTATAAGAGGAGTTAACCTGTCACACAACAGCACTCAGCATCTTCCAGCTGCCCACTTCAAGGTGCACACCATACCCTGCCATGAGCATGAATCTTCAAACTGCAGCTAAAGAAATCTTCAAACACAAAATAAACCTTCCAGCTCCAGAGAAAAGAAGAATAAAGTTCAGCACAAAATCTGGCATCAGCCCACACAAGGAAAATAAATCTCTGTCTGTAACTGCTGTCAAATTCTCACTTCACAGCAAACAACAGATAGAACAAATTAAGAATGTAATTCGAGTTTCCACAATGCTGGTGTGTTTACTCATTCTGATTACTGCAGGAGTTACTTGCTCTCATTGCTTTCTGGACTTTGGAAACAGATGATACGGATCTGTTCTGCAAAATATTCTACTTGCCAGTAAAAAGATGGGCACAAGTTCCACCCTGACTCCTGCAGGACGTGGTGCATTGCTTTTGAGTTGACAGATGGTTCCACATTGCTGAATTTCAGGAGAGTCAAAGGCATCTTGGAGGAGAACTGATTACTTCTTTTGATCTCTGTTCTTATAATCATCAAACACACTGGTTGCCTGGAGACTCCTATATAAAATTCATCATTTGTAAAGAAACTAAGAAATCTGTATTATTTGGTATTTTTAATCTCCCATGGTAGCTTCCAGAAATTATCCTAATTCTTTTAGATCCCATGGTAAAGGACCATTCCATTAATTCAATTAATGACTCATACCTTACTGAGGGAAGTTAACTAGTCACCTGTTTAGTGGAGTTAGTTGACAAAGAGGGGAGGGAAGAGATAAAAAGTCCCATCTTTAAGTAAAAATAACAAACTGGACTAGATAATAGAACACTGCTCACAAATTAGAGGTACAGCTTTCCTTCAATGTAATCCTGGAAGGGATTACAGAGGGGGCAGGTCAAGAACAAGCTCTGTAGCTAAAGACAGGAGTTCCAGACAAATAACTATTCTACTCTAAAGTACTTCAGAAAATAGTTTCATAGTAGTTAACAATGAATAAAAGACTGTTTTCAAGGGGTAAGATTTCTAAAATATTCTATGCAATTTGAAATGTTTTAATTTCCTAACAATTCGTCTGGTTAATGTTTTAGAGATTACCTTAAGAGAGAAACAAAAAATCCCTACTCTCACCCACTTCACTGATATTTCCAGGTGATAAACCTGACAAAGACTATATTAGTGGCCATTAATTCCCACTTGCCTTACATTGGCAGAACATCCTTTTTAATTCATGACATTGCAGTTAAATTCTGATAAGTGTTTTGGATAGGCCGAGGCAGTAGATAACAGGGGCTGCTGATAAGAGAATAAAGAGATAAAATAGTGTGATTTTTAGAGTGGAGAGACTGGCAGTGACTCTCTAATAGCATTCCTTGTATCCAGGTATTATAAATAAGGTCTGAAAGGAGCGTGGATGCATAATTACAAATTAACTCTGAAGGGATATGAGACTATAAGAAGAAATGCTACAGACATGAACTCACATCAAGCATCTTCTGGATACAAGATGCTCATGTATGACATGACCAGTCTGAGGAAGATTTCAGGGGAAATTCTTACATTTACAGAATACAGAATCCCTATTTTTTTCTAAATCCAACAGTCACTCAAATCCCAACAGCTGAGATGAAAAGGCTTTGGCCTTCCCTGGGTACTCTTCTTACTTCTTTGCTCTTTATGCTCGACAAGATGAAAACAAAGCCTGGATGAGAGACTGAGTAAGACTGTGAATATGTGCAATTCATGGCTGCAAAGGCTTCTCAGGAGAGAGATACTCCTCCCTTGGCCTCCCAGGGCAGCCAGGCACAGAGCTGCTGTCGTTATAAGCTGACCTGGACATTTATTTTTTTCCTCTTGTGTGTGCAGTCAGTAAATGAGCTGATGCTCCACCTGCTGGAAAGAACTACGTGAGCTCCAGAATTCAGCAAGTTCTTTCTGTGTGGAAAAGGCCATCACTGAAATCTCAAAACACCACCTCGTGTCAGCAGACAAAAAGGTGGCCAAGATTTCACTTGTTTAAGAGCCAAGGGGTCTGTTCAGTGTGCAGATCTTGTGGTGCCTTTGAAACCTTTTGTTTTGACTTTACAGAGTAAACAGCACCAGGACAATCCTGACTCTGTGGATGAACTGCTATTGAGTAATTAAAATTGCAGGTTTAGATTTGAAGTGAGGAAGAAATTATTTACTCAGAGGGTAGTAAGGCCAAAGGAGGACATGGAAATGCTCCAAGGGTTGGAGCTCCTCTGCTCTGGAGCCAGGCTGGGAGAGCTGGGGGTGTTCACCCGGAGAAGAAAAGGCTCCAGGGAGACCTCAGAGCCCCTTCCAGTCCATAAAGGGGCTCCAGGAGAGCTGGGGAGGGACTTGGGACAAGGAATGGAGGGACAGGACACAGGGAATGGCTGTAAGCTGAAGAAGAGTAGGTTTAGATGAAGTATTAGGAAAGAATTCTTCACCGTAAAGGTGGTGAGACACTGGTGCCAGGCTGGACGGGGCTTGGAGCAACCTGGTCTGGTGGGAAGGGGTCTCTGCCCATGGCAGAGGGCTGGAATGAGAGGAGCTTTAAGGTCACTTCAGCCCAAACCATTCAATGACTACGATGGTCAGTATTACTTTTGCTAAGAGATTGATCTGGGTTAGCTTGTTTGGGGCAATAATACAACATCAAGCTGAAAAGCTGCTGCACTGTTTCTTTTCCTCTCATTTCTACCAGCTTTCACTGTACTCTGAATTTTTCCAATGGTAACTTAAAAGAAGGAAAAAAATAAAAAGCCCCAAACTAATTCCAACAGTGTAAAACATCTGCTGAGGGTCGCCAGGCTGACAAACTACACATACAGCAAGTTAAAATAGGAATGGGGGAAAAAATAAAGCCTCAAGGTAGAAAGGCATCTGGCAAGATCAAAGTCAGACAGCTCCTACTACACTCTTACAAGCAAAGTTCTTTTATGAGTTATGGTATGATTTACAGTGGACTTTGTTTCATTAAACTCAAACACAGATGCTTCAGATACATCTATAACAATGCCTGGAAGAAACCTCATCCTGACCCTCAGGCACCCTGAGCCTCTTCAGCTGGCTGCTCTGTGTGTCCCACATAAATAATGATGAGAGGGGCAGCTCCCATCTCTGCTCCCCGGGACCTGAGGGAACAGCTGGAGCTCTGCCAGGGGGGTTTAGGGTGGATATCAGGGAAAGGTGGGCACTGCCCAGGCTCCCCAGGGAATGGGCACGGCCCCGAGGCTGCCAGAGCTCCAGGAGTGTTTGGGTACCACTCCCAGGGATGCCCAGGGGGGGTTGTTGGGGTGTCTGTGCAGGGACAGGAGCTGGACTGTGATGATCCCTGTGGGTCGCTTCCAGCTCAGGATATGCTTTGATTCTATGATTCCAGAGTTCTGAAAATAAAATAATAAACATATCTCCGACACAGAACATTAGTCTGACAGTTAACAAACATCTCCCAATCCAGAAGAAGCCAAGAATGTCAGAGCCATCCCTGATGAATTGGGATTTGCAAGGAAGATGAGAATGCTGTTAGAAAAGTTAGAGAACTGCTGGGAAATGATTACTTTCCATCTCACTAAAGCCAAATACTTGAGAATACAGAAGCAGAACCTCTTCCCTCCCTAAAAAAGAACCATTTTAATAAATAATCAACTGTTCCATTTTGTCTATCCAGTTTTGGGTTTCTGGGGAGTAGCTGAGTGATATTTTCAAATGTATTTTGATAACCACAGAAGCTGAAATTTCAGAGAGATATTATTCTCTTATCTAACTGAAACTTCTAAGGACAACACCAAAGAATTTTCTCTGTTGTAGTTCTGCTCAGCAGCAAAAATAGTGAAAGATTTGCTAATGCCCAAAGGGAAAAACTGCAGACAGTTCAGATACAAATTTTGTGATGTTTGACAGTGCTAATGAGTGATAATGAGCAACACTTGAGATCATACAGAAATGACTAATATTGAAGATATCAAACCCCTCCTTTATGATTTAGTCCAGATCACTTTTTCAAGCCATGGATAACTGTATGCCAGAACAGTCCCTGCTTTGCCTGACATCCACACAGAGCAGAGATGGAAAAGGGAATGGGCACCACCGAGCTCATCTCCACCACAAAGCTCACACCATCTCCAGCACAGAGGGGCAAATAAGAAGAGAGCTGCTTATTTCCCATCAGCAGCTTCAGGAAAATAAAATTAGCTAAGAGATTTATTCCTCAACATCCTATTTCCAACAGCCTAAGGAAGGCCTCTGTGTCTGAGACCCCACCTCCAGTGCTGTGTCCAGCTCCCAACATCAGAAGGATGGAGAGCAGGAGAGAGTCAAGAGGAGGCCATGGAGGTGCTCTGAGGGCTGGAGCCCCTCTGCTCTGGAGCCAGGCTGCGAGAGCTGGGGGTGTTCACCTGGAAAAGAAAAGGCTCCAGGGAGAGCTCAGAGCCCCTTCCAGTGCCTAAAGGGGCTCCAGGAGAGCTGGAGAGGGACTGGGGACAAGGCCCTGGAGTGACACAACAAGGCAGAACGGCTTCCAACTGCCAGAGGGCAGGATTAAACAGGATATTGGGATTAAATTCTTCCCTGTGAGGGTGGAGAGGCCCTGGCACAGGGTGTCCAGAGAAGCTGTGGCTGCCCCATCCCTGGAGGTGTCCACGGCCAGGTTGGACAGGGCTTGGAGCACCCTGGGATAGTGGAAGGTGTCCCTGCCCATGGCAGGGGGCTGGAAATAGATGTTCCCTATTGTCCCTTCCAACTCAAACCATTTTGTGACCCGCAAAGAACAGAATGAAGTGGTAGAAGTGCCTAAGACACTCAACTACTTTTCCCAAAGTAGTATTTTCCTAAGGTGAAAATAACATTTGAGAGCACAAGCAAGCCAAGGCATAAAAATGTCACAACAGAACATAAGCAAAGTTCCTACTCCTCACCTACAAACATGCAAAACAGTCTTGAAATTACCGAAATGATAGACCAAAACTTGTAAAGACCAAAACTTGTAAATACCCAAATTACCAATGCTTGTGTAAGAATGACCAGTAAATATTTACACTTCCTGAAGATCCATTATAACTACCAAAGAAACACGGAGGAAGAAAACCAAACTGGAGGAAGACCCCACAGGTCTGAGCACGTGAACAAACAACAAAATCTTTTACAAGCGGATGCCAGGAATGGAATGCTCTGTCAGAACATGGGTCATAACACACGAGTGGAATTTTGACAAGCAATTTGACAAGGGAGGAGGCAGCTCCACGCTGGAGCAGCTCCTCCCCGCGAGGTCCCGCTCTTACCTGGCTGCGCCTTGCCGGGATGCTGCTGTCCCGCCGCTCCCTGCGGAGGAGGAGGAGGAGGAGGAGGGCTGGCTCCCGCTGCTGCCGTGCCCGGCGCCGGGCCGGGGGCGCTCAGAGCCCCGGTGGGCAGTGGCTGCCCCCGCTTTAGGAGCTGCTTCTGTTCCTGCTGGCGGAAGCGGGGAGGCACCTCTCGGGGCAGGTATCGGGACGCCGCAGGCTGCTGCCCGTTGGCAGACGCGCGCTTGCCATTGCTGCTGTTGGTGAGAGTGCTGGTGGAAGTACTGGTACCGGTACCGGCAGGTTGGGGCTGGCTTAAACTGGTCTTAATAGGTTCTGGCACTACGGTAAAAGAAAATAATAGTCATTGGTTTAGGATCTGAAAAGCTGTGGGGTGGTTTTATTCACTGTAACTGACTGAACCTAAAAGTCGGCAGAGTGTGTTACTTTTTGCGTAGGTTTACCTTCTTCTGTGATTGTATTGGAAGCTTTTATGCCCTACTGAAACAAATCATCTGTATGGTTTAAAACAAGAGGGAGGACAAGAAAGAGCTGTGACAATTCAGTGTTGAACAGAATGCTCATTTAAAGCACGTGGCACACTGCTGCACCTGCCTCGAGCCCCCACTGCCTTTTTAGTTCAGCAGTTTTTGGGGTGACCTTGCCAATATTAACATCAAATCCCACAGCCATGAAAACAAACATTTTCAGGTTTCTAATAAGTTCCCAAAAAACAAGCTAAAAGACCTGATCCACCAGCTTATTCAGCACTCACACAAATGTTGGGTTTCTTGTGTCTTTATCCAAACCTTTGCATCAAACACTTAGGACAACCCAGTCACCAACACTTGCACTCCAGGTGTTCATCTGACACTCCCCACACTACCCCAGCCTGCAGTGAGCCAGCCAGGCCACCCTGGGATGTCCCTGCACACCTGGCAGCAGTGACCAGCAGTGCCAGGTCCCTTTGGCACAGGCAGGAGGGAGCGGGCACGGCGCTGGGGGATGGCAGCCCTGCCTCAGCTCACCTGGCAGCTGCTTCCAGAGCTGTTCCACCCAGAGAAACTCTTTGGGCTTCTGGGATGAACAGAACCAAGCAGTGCTCCAGCTCATCACAAGCCATGTCCAACAACTGCAACATTCCAGCTCATTCAGAGTGGGAATATGCAGAGTGAGAAGGGACACACAAGGATCATCACCCAAGTGCTGGCCCCACACAGGACCATCCCCAAGAGTCACACCTTGTGCCCCAGAACGCTGTCCAAATGTTGTTTGAGTTCTGTCACGGACACTATAAACCCACACTCAGCCTCTCTCCAGGCTCTGACACACCTGGAAAACTGAACAACTTCCACAGCTGCAGCAGTGAACAGGCACCAAGGGAATGCTGAGGGTGGGTTCAAAGCAAGCAGGGACTTGACCAAGCAAAAATATGCCAAAAAGTCTGACAGAATCATCAGCATTTCACTTCTCCAAGATTTGTTTTGGAAGGCTAAACAATTTCACCCGTGATTCTGTCTGTAACAAAAAAGGAACTCTGAGTATATAAAAAAAAATTGAAGTACCACTAATACGTGAAGAGCAGAGAACAAACTTAGCTTTTCAAAATACACAATCAGCTTTGGAAACAAACAGTTTATCCTTACTTTGACAGTTCAAAAAGTAGATTAAAAGTGTCATGGAATGCGGAATAATTATTTCCTAATACCAAATCTGCATATTCAACATGTATATGAAAACTATTTTGTTTCCACAATACAAATAGGTCTGTCGTTCACACGATAGAAAATAAGACCGACTTAATTTTAATGGATTTGTTTTACTCCTAGTGCTTCTGCTACTACTGTTACAGCAATGTAAGCATTTACCTCTACTACCACCAGCATCACAGAGATGCGAACATTTACAAACAGTGAGATCTGAAGGACTCAGGATTTCTGCAAAGTCATTTACCACAAGGTTCACCCAGAGCACTGCAGACACAGGCTGATCAACCAAAAATAACCCACCATTGCAGCCAGGGAGCTCCTCCAGCTCGGCTCACAGAGCAGCCACACACACCCCGGTGCCAGCAGATGAGAGGGAATGCCAGGGAAGAGGAGGAAAAGGACAAGAGAATGGAAACCACTCGCTGGCATGATGCCAGCAGAGCTGGGATTTGTCTGGCCCCAAGATTTTCATGAGGAATATTAATTAATTGGAAACATATTTTAGAGAGCAAGACAAGCTGCTTTTTAAAAAGAATTATATTCTTGGTATTGTGTATATATAAATCACATCTGATACTTCCGAAGAGGTGTGCATATAGATACATTAATTTTTTAAAAATCACTAATGCAAGCCATAGAATAGACAACACTTTTCATTTTAATGTAAACTAACAAAGGTGTTTCATCATAAAGGTGAGGCCAGAGAAACCCAGTTTCAGTGTTAGAGACAATGTTTCCCTCTACATATCTGAATCACAGATGAGAGAAAAGAACAAAGAAAATCAAAATACCACTGTACTTCAGAATTAAAATATTTCTGCATATTCATGCTACTGGTTTTTCTTTAATCAACACAGCAAAGTAATTTTTATTTTGTACATCAAAATTTCTTTAAAGAGTACTTAAATGGAAGCCCTTGCAAAAATACTATGTCTGCAAATCATGGTAGCTAGAAAAGAACTGTTTAATTACACCAATGACAGGGAATAAAGCAAGAAGAGTGAACAACATCACACGAATGGGCTTGAGCCCTAAATTCCAGCTTCATATCAGGCTGGAATTTAGATTTCAAATACAGCAACAATATTTAGAGAATATATATTACAAAGACAATACGCCTGTGTTCTAAAGTCATCCTCAGCAATGTTTAACCAGCAATTTTCACTTGATATGCACTGTGAGAAATACCAAATGTTCCAAGTGCCTAGCCTGGATCTCCTAATTATTAACTGCCGTGTGATATTGGCAATAACAGCATCTCTGTAAACCCTTTAGCCATC
>VWZT01016356.1:464222-555737 GCA_013397055.1 Pachycephala philippinensis | reverse complement strand
CAATGCTCTCAGACCCATGGTGTGACTCTTGGAGATAGTGCTCTGGAGGGCCAGGAGCGGGACTCAATGATCCTTGTGGGTGCCTTCCAACTCAGCATATTCTGTGATTCTGTGATACGATGCTGAAGGGAAAACAGTTTCACAGTCCTTTCTAAAATCCAGAGATGGCGTAGGTTTATGCTTGTAAACCAGTCACTTGGGCTTGGAAATCTGCAGTCCATGCATTCAGATATCTTGAATGATAAACCAGAGCTTAATCAATTAATCCTGAAAAATTATTAACTTTTCTGATTTATAATGTATTAGGACACCAAATGAATATTTAATAGGAAAATGCTACAGATTATATATCCCAGGAAGGATAACTAAAATGTTTATTTGTCCATCAAGGCAATTTAATTTTCAGACATGATCTTTACCAACTTTTTTTGTGTTATATGACTAATTTTAATAAGGTCACACCGTTCTAGAGCACATTTAACAGATTAATTTTTGTGATCGTTAACATATCTTTGCAACATCCCGAAGAGGCTGAAGGCAGAATTATTAACCTTAACTTTTATTCAATTTACACGTAAGTGAACTAAGATTAACTCCACAGAAATTAGTGTAAATTGAGAAGAAATTAAGCCTTCTCTTATAAGGAGATCCATTTCATTCAAAAATGTGCTGAATTTGAGTACAACCTTGAAAAGTAATGGTAATAAAAACAGCATTGACTGTAGTTTTCCATTCCTGCAGATAAGAGCAAGTTGTGGTTAGTATCTTGTTGATTACTCCCCACGTTTTTAGTCCAACTTGATGTAATTTGTTAAGGAAAGAAAGTCAACACAGAAAGGGGAGGTGAGTAGATTTAGCAATTTCCACAACAGCAAAGAAGACTTCTGAGTTCAGAATATAAGTGGGGGCAGGAGAGGGGATGTTCTTGCTCCTTTGTTGAGCTCATGCTTTATTTAAAAAAAAATTCTATTCTCTTTTGCTCTTGCAAATAAAATCAAACAATACTATAAAAAGCTATCAGTGGAACAAGAAACATTTTTCTTCAACTTACAGCTATGACTAGTCAAGTGTTTTTAGGAACTAAGTTGAATACATAAAAATGTTTGAGAAAACAGGTCAAATGCTAAACAGATTGGCACTTCTTTGTTCATAATCAAAAAGACATTAGGCAAGTATGAAGAAGAGTTTCAAAATGTCAGTAAATGTAAGGATATCAAAGATTTTTTAAGCCAGCAAGTTAATTGGTATTTTGATCCTTTTCAGCAACTGAACAACAAAATGGATGAGCCAGCATTTTTTCTCCCTTGATGTTATTAAACAAATAGGTGTGCTTCTTATCTGCCTGTTCAATAATGCTGTTTTGTAAACTCTTAGCAGGAAATATGAGGACAAAACAATCAAAGGCAGGGAACAGACCCATTCAGGGTTTTATCAGGTGGGAGGTAAACAAAAGATAAAGTTCTGTCTAATGTTACTCTTTACTGTCTTCAGTTTTCATGTAGAGCAGATTATTTGCAAACCTGAATGTAGTTTATTGGGTTAAAAAACAGATGGTGAGGAGAGAGCTTAATTGTAGCTCATTCACACAATGTTTCTTCAGCCAAGTATATTACCATCTGTTTTATGTATATAAATATACATATTCTTTTACTTAAAGTAGGAAAATGTAATCTGCAGTCCCTGTAAACACTGTATCCCTGTCAAGTCTTAGACACTTTGTCTCCCGTGGCCGTGTCTTGCATCCCATGACGTCATGCATCTGTCTTATGTTTGCTGTGAATCAACATGGCCTCTCTTTCAGGCTGGAATCTCAGATTTTAGATGCAGGTTATTAACTTGATCAGTCAACCAGGTATGCCCGGAATGTGGGGTCGCGTGGTGACCTTGCACTGCACGCCAGCTAAGGGAGGTGTGCTTTCTAGTGAGGAGCTGCACTGAAGGTCCCACTGGATGGAACACTCCGTGATGAGTGCCCGGGCCCTTGGAGCTTCACATGACGTGATGTGGTGTGCAGGTGTGTCCTCACCACATATCCTTCTTTTATGTGCCATATACTGTACAGAGAGTTGAAGGATAAGGGACTTGGTAGGCTAATGGTACTGAATGCTGTCATACACTTGTAACACCTCATAGGCTCATGGGAATGTGTTGAGAACTTTTGCACAAGTTTCATTTAAGGATTGTCTTTTTTCTTCCCTGCCTGTTTATGTTAGGCCTTAAAGTTTTTTGTACTGCATTAAGATGCAGGATAAACTTTTACTATAAGCATTACCTATTCCACAGTAGTCAGATGATGTTACTCAGATCATACACTCATGGCAATACCAGTGCTATTACTGTAACAGTGATCCCAGTGAGGCTGGTTCTGCTTTTTCAATCCCATAGGGCAAATTTGCATAAGGTCACTGTTAGTTCGCCTGGTATACACAGTTTCTAAACCACCAGTGTTACATTTCTCATGACCATATAAAGCCTCATTGGCCTTAATAAGTCACATTTTGCGTTGAGTGGAGCTAAGAATAAAAACTGGTCAAACATTACAAAATCCTGTAAAACATATAACCTCAGTAAGTGCTTTCTTCTAACACGAAAAATTCAGTCATGATACACTTGCTTATTATGCAAAATCAGGGAAGTGCTGAATCGTATTAGAACTCAACAGATTTGCTACTGAGAAAGAATGCTTTCTTTTTAAATGATGCATTTTTAATGCAAGCCTACTTTTAACAGTAAACCTGCACTATACCAGAGTTCATAAGTTCATTTCTGGAAACAAAATTTTAACGTTGCCTGATACCTTGATTTTACTGTTATCCATGGAAATGTTTATTCGTTTCAGTGGCTTTAAGATTTCACCAGATATAGAATGTTCCCATACACTTTAAATATGGTAAACTACTGTACCTTCCATATATGCTTTCTAGACTTTTCTCATTCACAGAACACTGGTGAATGGTTGCAGGATGAAGATGATAGGAAAACTTTAGGAGTGGAAAGTCTGGTAGCTGCTTCTGGGTAGTATATGCAGATTGGACCAAATTATGCTTTTCTGAGAGTATTTCTGTGATTCTATATTTGCCTGATGATTTGCGGTGTAGTGCTAGATATCTGTTACTGAATTCAAGAGTGTGTTAGATGTATCATTTTTATGTACTTTTTTTTATTTATACTCTTAATATAGAGTCAAATGTAATTATTTTTGTGAATTCAGATTTGAAAGTTTCTGAAAGAGGTGAGATACAACCAATAGAAATTAGAAATTTTTGGAAGTTATTTTGCAGCTCTTCTAGTTCTAAAGAAAAAGTAGTTTTTAAAAACTTTCCAGTTCCAAGGCTGAGAAGGAACAAATGGTTTTGTGATGTTGAGAATCTTCCTACTGTTACTTGTGGTTTGGCTAGAAAAGGATTTTGCACTTCATGCTTTTCACATATCATTATCCATTATCGACCTCAGGCCATTATATTTTAGTACAAATATTTGTTTTAAAGAGAAAAAGGGTTAATCATTACTGTTTTGAGTTAATTATGTAGAATTGATGCAGCCTTTAAGTCTGGAATGTGAAGGGAATTCAGTAAGAGACACTGGTACGGTAGTTAATGGTGCTGTTAAATGCATTTTATTGAACAATTCCACAGTTTAGCCTTTAGGGAGGGGTGGGAAATTGAACCATTTGTTTATAATCAGTCTATTTAATCTGAAACCACCAACACTACAATGCCTGGTCTCTAAACAGATAGTTAATGCATAGCATCTTTCTGAAGTTTTCCGTGTCTTAGCATACTTGGATGTCTTTGGCATTTAACCTTACTTCTGCATGTCCTAGCTTTGCAGTCTGAGGTTAAATTCAACTTCTAAAAAATGTTGGTTTATTTCTAATGACTAGTAAGTACAGTTAATCCCATTTTAGTGTAATTTTTTCTGAAATAGTATTCACATCCATGAAGGATAGTATGTATTGCAGAGTAAAAACCACTAGTTAAGAAGTACAGAATTCCAGACTTTCATCAGTTTTGAGAAATCAGTTCTTCTGAGGGGAAATTACTTTTCTCTTACTTAGTCTTACTGCTACTGAGAATGTGATTAGTCAAGTACTTTTAGGAAACATGTAGATGAGTGTGTGCCATGTGTAGGAAATTTTCAAGCAGGATGTATAACCCAGGAAAACAATACATTTTTGCACAAATATGTGCATGTTTATGAAATAGCACATGAAGCACCATAAACTATATTTTTAAAAATAGCAAAAAGAGCAAACCAAAAGTGTTGGTTTAATGTAGAAGAACACTGAAATATTCCTGACTGCCACATTTTGTGCTGAAATAACGAGTGCAAATATGGAAATAAAAAGGTAGAGTTGTGAAATTTTCATCTCCTCTGAAACCAAATGTGATTTCTAGCCCTACTTTTCAGAAAATAAGTTTCTTGTTTCTTGGTGATACATCGCAAGTAGAGGTCACTCTGTGACCTACCTCTGCACAACAGCTTTACATAAGTATGACAGAGATGAAATTAGACCAGTAAATCAAAATGAACAGTTGTAGTTGTATATACCCCAAAGCTTGTTTTCAGATGTATTCTCTACCATTTCACCATGTACAATATTTGCATGCTTTCACCAGATACATTAAGGTGAAACATTTTACCTTTCTCCAAAATTTTCCATTGCCCTACAAAGATTTTAAATTAGATAGAACAATTGGATGACCCTGTGTGGCACATGCTGTGCTGCCATACAATTATCCTGAGCACATCATGTCAAACTACTTGGGCGTCTGTAGTTATGTGGTTCAGTCATGAAAACAGGCACTAAACCAAAGCATTTACTTGAAAATACCCACAAAACACATGGATTTGAGCTTTGGAACATAAATCTAGAGACCTTTTACAGTGCAGAATGCACACTACAAAAGGAGTTCTGGAGGAGAAATAATCAAAAATAAATAGCCAGTCTCAAATTGGTAGTCCTTATTTCTGATGAGTACAGTAATTTCTGCCTTACTTTTGATGAGGGAATGGCCTGAAGTTGTGTCATGGGAGGTTTAAGTTGGATATCAGGGAAAGGTTCTTCACCCAGAGGGTGGTCAGGCACTGAAGCAGGCTCCCCATGGAAGTGGTCACAGCACTAAGCCTGACAGAGTTCAAGAAGCATTTGCCAATGCATTTGGGCACATGGTGTGACTCTTGGTGATGCCCTGTGCAATGGCATGAGTTGGACTTGATGATCCTTGTGGGTCCCTTCCAATTCAGAACATTCTGTGATTTAAAGACATAACTGGAAAGCAACAGTAAGTATATTTCACCAGGTAGAGGTGTCTTCTGTGCAGTGGTTAGATCAATCAAAATGTTTGGAAAATCACCATTTAGAGGAAGTTTTTAATAAATATTGGGAGACAATATGTTTACATACAGAAACTGTAGTTATTCCCATGGTTGGTAAAGTTCTTGTCATTCTGAATAGCTTGCTTGCTTAGACTACAGATAAATTTAGATTTATAAAAAGATTGGTTAAAACAGGATTTGATAAGAAAAATAACGATTGTTTTATTTATGGTTTTTTTCAGAGCACCAAGGCAACTACATTCTAGATCATGAAAGAGCTATTGGAGAGGGTATTACACTTGACAGATAGTGAGGTTTGTCATGAACAAAATGGTATAGTCAGGCAGGTAAATCACACAGCCCAAAATACTTTTTACTCAGATATTTGTCACAAATAAGTCAACTTTTCAGTAAGTGGAATGTCAGTGGTGAGATAGATTAAAAAATTATGACATTTCTCTTGAATATTTTATTGCATCAGTGCTATCTAAAAACTGTTCAGTGGCTTTAAAATTCCTATCGATAACATGCCTTAAAAGATACATGAACAATCAGTGTCATTCATGTGAATCCTTCCTTCTGCCCTTCTGCCCTTCCGCCCTTCCTTCTGCCCTTCCTTCCGCCCTCCCTCCTTCCCATGTATGTGTAACTAACTTTACTATTAGTGTAACTTCCCCCATGTATCTGTCAACTATCTGTTGAAATTGTATGCTGTCACAAATTATTTGTGATACATATATTTTAAATCTGAGTTTCTTTAGTGTAACTCAGTACTGTTTGTTTTGTAAAAACTGGCATCATTAACTTAATTAATAAGGTAGAGGAAATGTACTTTTTTCTTTTAAACATACCGTGTTTCTCCAAACCTGCTAAAAGGCATGAGTTGATATTTTGAAAGACTTGGCTAAAGAATTTGCAATATCACATTGTTGAGAAAGTCACTGCATTAAAAATGACTCAGTAATACATAATCTCCTATCATTATTCAGAGTCAGCAATGTCTCCAGTTGGTGAATATCTACGTCTCTAGTCCAGAATTTATTCCAGTGCTTCTCACTTCAGATGTCATTTTGTTCCTGTTTGATCTTTATTGACTGTTTTAGTGGTTCTTTTTTCTTTTTTGTGACAATTGGAGCTAATATCTAGAGATTAACTGGAGCTAATATTTAAAAATCATGTTCTCCTGATTTAAAAAAAAATAATAAAGTCTTGCAGAATTCTAAATTTTCTAATTGCTTCTCCATATTTTCTTCGGTATAAGGTGGGATATTTTCTTGACTCTATGTGGCTGCAGAGGAATCTGTCTTTGAGACTCACCAATCACTTTCTTCTCTTCGTGTTTTAAAGAACATCTGATAGTTCTTCCCCATGCTAATAATCAGTAGAATGGTTTGCTCAACCTGCCAGTTCCTCTCAAACACAATGTAAATAGAGTAGCACCTTTAGAAGTATAACTTAATACCAAGACAACACATGGCATTTAATAAATGAGAGCTGAGGTGGCAGTTGCTACCATCTAACAGTGTACTTGTGCTAAAATAACCTTAAATTTATAAACTAACTGGCACATGTTCTTGCTGTTGCTTAACATAATTGTTTGCAAGTATGTTTACTTAAATACTATAAAACCAGTCTTCATTAATGCATAATGGCTTTACAGGTAGGAAGGGATTGATTCTTAATTCAGTTCAAACATATTTGCATCCCTTTTTCATTAGCTATGTGTTATTTAGTATAATTGTTAGGAGCTGTTCTTTGAGAGGGAACATGGACAAAATAAAATACAATATTGTTTAGTATGGGTGTGTTCCAGACTTCTAAAATTGACCATAATCATTCAAATTAATTGTTTATCCTAATCATTTATATGTTCAAATATCTATTCATGACAGCTGTGTCATGATTTATGGGAGAATTTGACCTATTAATTCTAGAGATAAAGCTCAGAGATAGAGAAAAACAGTGGAAATACATATTGATTGTCAATTCAATTCTTTCTTTGTCATTTTGCAGGTATTACTACCTTGCGTTCAAGGCACACGAGGCTCCCCTTGGTAGCAGAGAAAACTGTCTTGCCATTTTGGAGAAATCTAAGCTAGACAACTGGATTCTTGGGAAAACCAAGGTAGAGGGTGCTAACATTTTCTCAAGGATAGTATACTTTTACAAATCATGTCTAATCGTGGTTCAAAAAGTACTGCATGAATAAACAGAAGAGCAAGGAATTTGCTCCAGTTAGCCTCCCAGGTTATGGAGGTGCCCTCCCAAGCCAGCTGAGTTGGTGCTGCAAGAGGAGGGGTGCATTGGGTACCTCCCCAAAGTGCGTTCAGCTCATGGCTGCCTTGATAGGGACAGTACATCTGTCAGTGCCTGCCGTTGTAGTGACTACCTCAAGTTCCCCATGCCCTTAATAACGACATGGCTGAAACATCACAATTTGGCCCATCCTGTGAGCCTGGTTGGTACCATTATCCATTCATGGAGTTTCAGGTAAGCTCCTTCTCGCTCTGTCAAAAGCCTTTGTTGATGGTTTAAAATGGAGTGAATGACTTATTTAAAAAGGATGTTGCAGAGTACTTTGAGTTGTTTTACATTACACAAAGGAAAAGCAGTGAGAATTTTCTTGCCCAAGACCCAGATAAAATCTATGTAAGCACCCATAGAATTTGCCTCCTGAGGGAGAATGCTTTTACGTAATGTTATGTTTAAAACCAAATTCAACCCAGGATTTGTCTTTCCACTGACAAGAAAGATTGTCTTTCAGAATTGTTGAAAATATCCCACCATCCAGTTTACTTTGTAAAGGGGGTAGGTATGGGGTTTATTTTCACAGGATCTCAGAATATTCTGAGTTGGAAGGGACCCACAAGGATCATCAAGTCCAACTCCTCAGTGAATGGGCCATACAAAGATTGAACCCCGACCTTGGTGTTACTAGCACCATGCTCTAACCAACTAAGTTAATCTCAGGATTAGCAATGGGGTGATTATAATTAGTGGAACAAAGAAGTTCCACAAGCACGCTGAGAACAAATAATTAATTCACAAGATTGCTATGATATCTACAATCAGTATTTTTCTAGTTTTCTCAGCAGTAACACCCTTGAATAGGCTGCTGTAGGACTAATGAAAAGGCAGAATACGAGAGGTTATAATACTGATTGTAATACAGAGTTTTTTGTTTTGTTGTTGTTCTGTTACAGGTTTTTCTAAAGTATTACCATATAGAGCAGTTAAACTTGTTCCTGCGAGAAGTTATAGGGAGGGTGGTGGTCATGCAAGCCTATATCAAGGGATGGCTCGGAGCAAGGAGGTACAAGAAAGTCAAAGATAAAAGAGAAAATAGTGCTATTGTTATACAGTCAGGTAAATGCTCATATTACCTATTTCACTGAGTGTCTTTGTATTTTCAATCACTTAAATTGCATGTACATTGTTTATTCATGTATTATAGTTTATTATGAAATCTAAATGACTGGAGGTGTTTTCTCTTCAGCTCATTGATGCACATATTACTGATTTACTTCTAAAGTGTCATCTTAGCATTTGGTAATGTCTTTATTTAAATATTTTAGCATTTTGAATGTGATGCCTGTGCACAAAATGAAAATATTGTTAGGTATGTGTATAATAACATGCAGCGCATAATTGAAATGCAGTAGCACATGTCCCTGCCCGTATACCAGAATTCCAGACATACATCGTAAGATGGGCCTGAGAGGCTGATTATCAGTAATTTAGCAGGTTTCCTTGTAGTGATTTTGGGAACCGTGTGAGCAAGAATGATCACGCACCTTTGTCTTTTGGGTTAGGACATCGGTGAGCACATGGTGACAATTAAAATTTGAATGAGTGAAGTGGTGTTTGAAGTTGTGAGGATGTGAATACTGTTGTGAGGATGTTCAACATGTGGGTGGGTGGGGAAGAGCTATTGGGGGTGGGGACTGAAGTAGTTATGGCAGGAGAAATGAAAGTTTCAGCACATCTCTGACTCTGTAGACTCTGTAGCACTTCCTTAAATAAATGTAATTTCCAGCACATGGTTTTGTATTTTTAGCCTGGAGAGGATATGAAGCTCGCAGGAAGTACAAGGAAATAAGGAACAGAAGAACTGATGCTGCTATACATATTCAAGCAGGTAATTAAAACAGTATTTCAGTTGCCAACACCTATTTTTCTGTGGGTGATTTTGTGTGTGTCAGTATTTATAGCCAAAAAATCCCAAAACAGTAAAGTCCAACAAAACAAAAGCTCTCAAAAACATTATTTCTGATTATTTTTGTTTCAGTGTCAAATGACATCTGTGACAGGCATCAGACACTTTGGACCTTTTATAAGCACTTCCCTGAAAGCAAAATATAATAATTAAAAGCTGTTAAGTTAGTTCTTGGCTAAAAGTGTGGATGGGAGACACTGGACATGCATTTCTCTGCCTTTGTGTGGAGCACTGATCTTGGCAGGCTGCCAGGTTTTTGTTTTGACTGCTTGCTGGGCTTACCAGCTTTGACCAATCTTTTGACACTCTGCCAGACTCCAATGCAGCCATATCAATATGAATTTGAATAAACTTTAAAGAGATTATTGGAGGAACAGGCCCACAGGGCTGTGTAGGTCTCTAGTAGAGAGCAGAGTACCATATGGCACAGAAATCTAAGAACCAGTGCTGTGGATGCTGTGAACTCAATGGTGTTTTCAGATGCTGCCAATATGAAGCAGCCTCCATATGATGCAGTGCAGTACACCTTCTCTGTCCAACTCCAGGTTCAAAGACTGTGACTGATAAAAAATGAGTTGTAGCAAATGTGTTTACAGATAAACCAAGATACTGCCTCTACCAGCTTCCCGTGCTACAATTCCTTAAGATTTGTCACGTCTTGTTCTGTATCTTATAGTCTGAAATCAGAATGAAAAATATCTGTTGTAATATTCTTTTGCTTGTTCTCAAACCATTCCCAGTAAATTCATTCATGCTGTCTAAGTTTGCTACTCTGAAATTTAACGTCGCTCTGACTTTCAGCAGAAAACAGAATACCATTCTAGTTACAGAAAAGAACAGAATTTCAGTAGGATCAGATAATAATTTGTAGCTTTGCATGAGTACTGTTATGAAAATCCATGAAGCTCTAGGGTTAAATGCTGTATATTCTAATAAATGGAAGAAATTTTTTCTCCCGTTAGCAACAAGTACTGAAGGATTGCACAAATACTCTCTCCCATTCTTCCTCTCCTTTGTGTTGTCATTTTCAGTTGTTTTCATAATAGCACAGAGAGTAGATCTTAAAGTATCCCCCTGCCACTATTTCCTGGAGAATTTGCTACCTTTACAAGTATATACATACTTGGACTTTGATTACAACAGCCTTTTGTTGAAGAAAGGGAAGTGAAACTGTTAACCCATGACTGTCTCACTATTATCAGCTCCTTAAGGTGAGAGTTATCTCAGGTGCAATAGGAAGCTTGTGTGTAGCATTATCACTTGGAGACTGCAGGGGACATTCTGCCTTAGAGTTTTATCCAGACAAATTTTTACCTCTTTAGAGAAAGTTGCTGGTCTATTCTGCTGTTAGCACACATGGGAGAGATTCAGAGCTCTGTTGTTTCCTGCCATCTTTTAGATACTGTGTTGAACATGGCAAAGCAGAGGCAGTGGGAGTGAATTTGGACACTGTTGAGCCCTCTGGACCTAATGCTGGAGGAATGTTGTTCGTACTCTTCCCTCCAACACACACAGTGTTTTTCTTTGTAACCTGGCACTTGACTGTTTCAGTGATCAGCCTGGGTGAATAAACATTAGGACTACAGGGTTAAGAGTGACACAGTAAACCTTAGTATTAATTAGGCTGGCTGCTCCTCCTGTCTTTGGTACNTAATAATATTATTATTATTATTATCCTCAACACTTTCCTGTCTGCCTTTGGAAACCTATATCTAGGTTTCTTATTTGAAAATATTTCTTGTGTAGGTTTTCTCTTCTCGATGTGCTAATTATTCTGTGTTTCAAATCAAAGCTTATGCTTGCTAATCATGGCCATTTTCCAGGTTTTAAAATACACTGACAGTCTTTGTGTTGTTTACATTACATTATACAGTCCAAGTGCCTAGTGACATGGAGACAAAAGCTACTCTAAATCTCTCCCTTCCGTGCACATCTTACAGTGTGAGGGTAGTTCAAGGCAGCTTTCTAGTAAAATGGAGTATGATCACCTTTGTATTTTTTTTTATATGAGCCATTTCAGGCAGTGAGATAAATTGTTTGCATTTGTCACCCACATTAGCAAAACCATATAATTAAACTATATGTACTTCCCTCTCCTTTCCCTCCCCCCTGCCCCGCTCAAGCAGGCCTTGGAATTTAGGAAGCATTTGGCTTACATGTTTCTACAGAACAGCGCATATTGAAATTTGTTTTCCTTTCATCTCTTTCCCAATAAAAGCAGCCGCTCAGCTTATCCCTTTAGCTTCCTCAGAACTTCCTTTCAGAATTCCCGATCTATTACAGCACATTCACATACCAGAAACAAGATGCCTTTTCATGCTGTCAACCTTTTTCATCTGAAATGTAAATTAATTCTTGCTGGTACGCTTTGACAGAGATCAAAGTAGGGGTATTAACCTTATTGGGCCTTCTCCTCATCAGAATCAGTTCCAAAGACTGCAAGGGTAGTGTTAGGAGGCCAGTCTTCACTGTTATCTATGGCCCTCCTCCAGGCAGTCCTCTGTCTACAAGTCAGCATTTCAAAGGCGCTGATTTCTTTTGTAAATGACCTTATCATTACTTTAAACTGTGTGAAAAATGATTTGCCTGAATAATTCTTGCAGGATTATCCTGCTCATTTTAATTGTGGGGGGACTTCATTCAGGTTCCAGGATATTGTTTAAGTGGTTTTGACAGCAAGTGATCATAGCCTGATATAAAGGAGGAACACAGCTCCTGATTGGAAACCTCTTGACTTGTTCAGATTGTTCATTTCTTGCGAGTTGGTCTTTGAGGTAGGATGCATTTGCATTTTAAAAATAAACAGATGCCTTTCAAATACATGAGCTGGTGGTCTGGAGATCTCTGTGGGCCCAGCAGTTCACTATCCATTGAAGAAATGTTGGAAGAAAAAACAAACTTAGGAAAAAAACAACCCTCACAATATACATGAGGATAAAATTCCTGAGTGTATTATATTACAAGAAAAAAAGTCATTATTTCAGATAGGGGGAAACCCTTACTAGGAAACAAAATATTCGTGAATTTAAATTAAATGGGGAAGAAAAAGCTACCCTACTTCAGCATATCTACATCTCAGGTTCTCAAAATACAGAGATGTTATTAGACTCATGGCTAAAATGGTACACAGGGTACACAGGGTCTTTCCTCCTCCTTCCAGTCGCACTTTCTCAAACTGTGAAGGTTAGAAAATGCTAATTTTTAACTCAGAGACAAATTGTAAAGAATGATTTTTTGTTAAGTGTTTGAGTTGACAATACTTTGCACTTCTGAGTATTTCTTTGTAATTGGAATTTATAGTGTTTTGATTCACATCTACTTAAGAGGAAAATATGTTGTCAAAGGTTTTTTTAAATTATTTTCCCAGATTCACAGCTGGTTTAAATCAGTGTATATCCACTGAATTATCTGACTGAAAAGTTGCTTCATTGATTTACCTCACATGCAAGTCTCATTAAATGTTAATTTGTTTTAGAATAATGAATTAATTAGAATTTAAAGCAACAGATAATAAAATTATGAAAGTATGTTTTCTAGTTATGATAGCATGTATTTCCATGCAGTGTGACTTGTCCCAAAAGGCTTAAAGGAGGATTTAAATCTGGTTATTTTATTTGTGAACTGACATTGCCAAAATGCCAAATGAGTGGTGCATGCAATTCATTTAGATCTGAGGTGACATCACTGAATTCATTTTAATTAGGCCCACTTTAGCCATCTGGAATATACTGTGCAGCTCTGGTCAAGACTGAGTTTAACTATGCTTCCAGAGGTGAAAGGCAAATGACTAATCCATTGAGCCACCATCTCCTCCTCCAACACGTGCTCGCACACTCACCATATGTCATATTGTATTAGAAAATTCTTTTTCAAGAACTCAAGATTTGGGCTCTTTTCCTTAAATAAAAAGTGATGGATGTTCAGAAGGAAGCATCCCCTTGTAAATTGCTTTCTCTATATAACTTCTGCTGATGCAGTGTTGCTCACAAATCTCTGACATGTGCTTCTGGCAAAATTTACTCCATTGTAATTAAAAAAAGGGGGACAGAGAACAGCTGCAATTTACTGGTTTAGATTTATAATAAATGTAAGCTTTTAATAAAAGTGTTATCTTTGGGACTTTCAGCAGCAAAAATAGAATGTTTGTTTCAGTAGAAGATAAGGAAGTATATCTTGAATATTTATTCCTATATTTATTAATCTATTTTTATCACTATGTATGTGTGTGTGTACATGTTCTCAGCTAACACCATAGTATAGGTCTAAGAATTACATGAGTAAAATGTTCCAAAAACTTCTAAGCACTTGATAAATATATCTAAAACTGTATTCTTAAAAGTTTTCTGGAAAATAACACCTAAATAGCAGATCTGTTTTACCTTTTTTATATCAGTAGTTTTCTTACTTTTCACTACATTGTGAGTGTGAAAAACATTGAAGACATGTTTCTCCTAGTGGCAGCTGAACTGATTTATCGTATTATCTTAGTTTCACAGTCAGGGTAAACCCGACTAGTTTGTATAGGCTGCACAGCTTCGGTTAACTTTATTCTCCCATCTCATTGTGTTCTGTACTAGCTTAGCACATCCAGTAATTCTTCATGTTTAGTATGTCTCTAGTAACCGTTAAAGGCCTAATGCTCATATGCAAGGAGCATTTTAGAAAAGTGAGAAGGCCTTATAGTATTAAAGCATGGGGTTTTATATTCCGTCCCCATCTGTGAGCTAAGCCCTGTCAGTGTTCAAATATCTGGTTTTCTCTCCTGATTTTGAGGAGAAAAAATGGAGACTATTCTTACTGTCTTTGACGGAAAAATCAGGAAGGGACAATGTACAATAAAATCTTTTCCTTTTCCTTGCTGATATTGCCAGAGATTCATAGTCATCTTCTCTTTTTTTATTTGACCAAGTCTCAAGATCAGAGACTGTGGTATGTGGTGGTTACAGCAACAAGCGTGACACAGTTCAAGAAGTGTTTGGGCAATGCTCTCAGGCACATCGTGTGACTCTTGGGAATGGTCCTGTGCAGGGCCAGGAGTTGGACTTGATGATCCTTGTTGGTCCCTTCCAAGTCAGCTTATTCTGTGATTCTGTGAACTCTGTGTCCAAAGTGTTGATGTGCATCAGTAACACCAGACCTGATGACAGCCTTAGTGAGTCTTGCTAATAGTCACTGTTTGTTGCTGATAGTTACTGCTTGTACATGAGAATTCATTATTTCCTTCTCATAATGCTTCTGCTGGAGAACTTAAGAGTTTTTTTCTGCTATTAAACAGGCATCACCCAATACCTATCTAGAGAGGTGAAAGAGGGGATGTATTCATGGCACCCAGCAAAGGATGTGACTCTATGCCTTCTACTGCTCATTAGAATTAATTTGGCATGGAATAAATAATCAGATTCATGGGCTCTAATTTCTCTCAGATGCTGTTAGTTAAGCTGCTGAATGCTCTTTTAACTAGACAAATTAAGAAAGTGATGTGCTGTTCCTAGGAAATCAACTACCTTCTCTTCAGCAAGCATGAGCTTTCTCTTCTGAGTTGCTGTTATATGTTATTTTAGGTGATGTTATAGAGTAAAAATGTATCTGTATGGAAAAAGTCTGCTTCACTTTTTTTTTTTTTTTTTTAATGACTGAGAATTAATCCTTCTACTGTTTTAAAACTACTTCATCTCCTTTCTTTATAGTTCTCTCATAGACCTGTGATTGTTTAGCTTTGATCTTTTTACACTTTGCTTCACAATTTGCTCTGTAATTATATATTTCCTGTGGGAATCAGAAGGAAAATGCCTGGACTTTTCCTATCTGGAACTGTGCAATATTGTGTGTAATGTATATTGCCTTGGTATTTAGACCTTAAAAGTTTATAACTGCAAGATGCCGAATTTCAGACTCCCTGAGGTAAATATATTCTTGGTTTGCTAGGTGCTGAAGCTGACAGAAAACTCTCTTTGTGTGAGAAATGATCAGTACAAGAAGTAAAAATTCATGTCCTAATTTGTGGCACATAAAGCATTTAACACGAAGTTACTAATAGAAGTGTTAAAATTTAGTTCAGTTCCTATGTTGCTTTTCAGATCCTGTCATCTTTGGCTATGTAAAGATCTGGGTTAAAGCTACTGTTGCTGAAAAGTTTGGAATATAGACTGAATAAGGTGAAAATGAGGTGACAGCTGGTAATCATTCTTCTTCAGTGATGCAGTGATTGTTCATGGAGCAGTAGCAACATGAGTCTGCTAATTTCACACTCTTTGAGCCAAGTGCTTAGTGTCAAAACCAGCACCAGTCAGTAATGCAAATTGCTGTGATGGAGCAGCTTCCCAGCCTCTCAGACTCCCCCAGTAGAATTCTCTGCATATGCATTTCTTTTGAAACATTATAGATCCTGTTAATAAATGTTGAAAAGATGCAGTCCTACTAGTGCTTGATGAGGCTTTTGAGAGACTTAAAGAAGTTTGTTTATCTTGTACTTCAGTTGTCCCAGGAGTCAAAAGTAGGAAAAATACAGCCTTTTAGATACCTTTCAGATTCAAGGTAATTTAGAAGAAAGTTAGAAACCATCTGGTGGGAAGGTTGTGTTGAAGAGGAGTTGATTTTGAAAATACTAATGAAAACAGAAGATAGGGCAAAAACCATGTTTATTAAATCAGATATAGCAGGTTTTTACATAGTGAATGGGCGAAAGACCAAAATGGTTATACTGACATTAATAAGAGTCTCTGAGAAAAAGAAAAAAAAAATTAAAATATAAAATCACAGCATGTATCAGGGTTGATTTTATAGACACATACATGCAAAGAATTACTAAGAGCTGAGAAACTACTAAGGATAAAACTGAAGTCTATCTTACTAGTTCGTTTGTTTCAGTGCTTCTTTATAGTAGTCCACCGACTGACTGACACTCAGCATGTTTTGGCTGCAGAGAGGTGGCTGCTGGCCAGCTGTCTCTGCTGCAGATAGCAGAGTAGGTTCCTTCTCTGGTCAGTAGGGGATAGTTAAGGATTGGAAGCCTGATCACATGGGACAAGTGAGAGCTTGCCTCATCTCTGCCAGACAGGCAGAGTTTACTAGTCTGATTATTCAGGGAGGAAAGTTCCTCAAGCCTCACGATACCTGAGCTCTGTATTTGGTTCAACACCTCAGCAGGTCAAACTTCTGTCATGCCTTCTCTAAAGTGGATGGTTGTTTATTTTCATAACCTCTCATTAAAAGGCAATTTTCGTTGCTTCTTATTCCAGAAACCTCAGCACTTTCATGAAAATCAGAAGGGTGAGATACAGAGAAATCTTGTCAATCTTCTAGTCAATTTCTCTGTTCCTCTATTTGTTCATTATTTATCTTACCTCCTGATTTCCTTTGGTAATCTACAATGTTATCATGACCCTGATCCTACATGAGGTTGCCCTAGACCTTATTTCTCTGTCTGTCCTACTTTCCACTGTAATATGTAACCCTGGACCCCAATGGGAGGGGCTGCTCTTCTCCTTTGGTATTTAGTCTTCAGAATGACTGTTTTGTATGCGTTTAGTGTACTTAAAAGCTTTTCCTGGAGAGGAAATTTTTTTTCAAAAATCACAGTATTTCCTCAGCTTAGTTCCAATATTCTTTTACGTATTGTCTCACTGCTTAAACTGCAGTCCTGCTGGACTAAAAAACAGCTCCTTTCTCTCACAACCCTCAGCCTTCTAATTCAGCAACTGCTTGTTGTACACTGAAACAATGGCACTGATACTGTATTTGCTTTTTTTATTATTGAGTTCCTTCTCTCCTTAGGTATTTCTACTCAAAATAATGCTTGAAATAAATGCTACAAAAATAAAATCTAAAATTTCATGAGTTTTAGTGTATATTTCAACCTTTTTAGTCCTTTGTCCTAAGTGCAGTGTGTATTGCTTATCTGTGGTTTGTGCTGGAGCTTTCTTACTGCTCACAGGTGTAAAAAATTCAAGATAAAACTATAGAAATAATTATGGTGTTCAGGTACCCAAACACAGAGACAGTGTATGGAAATAAAGGATATAGATATATTCAAAATGTTACTAATTATCATTTTCTTTACCATTTCATTCCACTATATGCTTCCTACTTAATTTAGTCTTTTTTGTGATTATTCTGTTCCGCTTTTTTTTTAGGAATGGTATAAATTCTAATCTCTATAAATTTTTCCTGGTTTTATGAAATGTATTTTATATGTTTTATTATGGTTACAGTTAATTGAAAAAATAGGAGAAGACATTAAGAATTTTTCTAGCTGTAACTGAATATATCTGTCCCTGGCTCCTCACCCCACTATCTCACCATAAAAGAAAGTAAAGCTTCTGATTCTGTAATATTACTAGCTCAAAGGGAAGTTGTGATTAAAGAAGTGTTTTGGGAGTGATTTTATTTTAATACATTCTGAGTTGGATTCCTCTTTAAATTAGACACATTTTCTTTTTGAGGCCTGTTTTCCTTGTCTGGACTGTGCCAAGTGGTCAACAGTGACAGTGTAAGGTCCTGTAGAATTTTCAGGTGTTGGTAACATTGCAAACGTTGGAGTTTCTCCTGCAAGGTGCTAAGTGTTCTGGTGCACTAATTCAGTAAAAGTTGGGGACATTCAGGTCGGTGCTGCAGAGCCAGGTGCCAGTCTGCATTTCAGTTGCTGCAGAATCTTTCTGATTCATATCTATGTTTTTTAGCTTTTAGGGGATATATTGTTCGTAAAAACTACACAAGATTGAAAAACAGCACTGAGTGTGTAGCAGATCCTCAGCTTACAAGCAGCTGCTCTACTGATTTTGGCTGTGAAGAAGACTGGTAAGTTGAATCCTTTGCTATCTGTTCTTTAACAAAAGTGATTCCCACACAATAAGATCTGAAAGGAGCAGGTTTGTCATCATGCTTCAGCCAGCTCTTAGAAAATCTGCTGTATTCTGAGGATGACCACCTGTAGGTTAGCAAGTTCCCCCTCCAGCTCAGTCATCTCAGTAATCTCCCAATTAGTAGAAAGGTGCTGTTTGCTCCTGGTTGCTGTCCTGTTTTTGTGCATTTCTTGTAAGTACCCAGAATACTGTAGATTACAGACAGAATTGCAAGTGCTCATCATTTCAGAATTGAGTGCAGTGCATGTTATTAAATGTCCAAGCGTAGAAAGTTACTCTTCTGTGCCTGTAAAGCTCCATGCAGACCAGCAATGAGACAGGGAAAAGAGCTGGCAAGAGCAGATGGACAAGTCACTGACAGAAAGCCTAGGAATGCTGTAAAGCACAGTGGTGCTCTCCTTTTTGAAGAGAAAAGCTATTTTATCCCTTTAAGCAATGGATTCACTCCAGACAAATCTCCCCCTGACACTTTCCTGGGTATGAGAGGCAAAAGGGATCTGTTATGTCTGACTCACCAACAGTGTTCTAGGATAGGAGGCTGCATTTGCAGGACTAATCCCTTTCATTAGTTTCAGTGACTGAGAGTTAAGGGATCTCTCCTGCTGAAACCTTTCTGGAGAAGTTAATGATTATTTCTTTTCCAGTATATGCTCATAGTATTGAGTTTTGTTAACTTCGGTGCTAACCCTGCTACATGCTCTAGAGCATTATTATAGGACTTTGTTCAGGTGTAACCACCTACGTTCTGGCAGGTTCATAGTGCTCCAGAATCTTTTCCTTGAATCAAGTATTCTGTCTCAGCAAGAAAAAGGTTCAGGCCATTGGACAAGGACTAAATAAATCAGTAAATAAATGGTTTTGGTAATGATTTTCAGGGTGAAGAACAAGCCCACTGCATTTTACCATCATAGATCTGTTTTGGGGTTGCTTGACTGCTCATGGGGGAATGAGAATCCTAATTTATTATTCCCTTCATGCGCATGCAGTGCCTTCTGTTTCTTAAGGCTTTAAGGGGTGTGTATCTTGTGATCTCTTTAAGACTATTGATGATCATGTGTTCATTTGTTCTCCAGTCTGCAGTGATGGTTGAAAGCAAGAGCTAATAAGATCTCTACTGTCAGTTTTCTTTGGCATCCAGAATTATAGTTATTTACAGTGTAAATAGACTTTTTCATCTGGACTTGTTTGGAGGCACAGAGCCTCTTTAAACTGTTTTGTTCATTTATTTCATGTATAGGAATGGTTTTCTTCCATTTTTGCATTAAACTATCTCTGGAATTCTTTGTTCCTCACCAAACAAATGTATTTGGATTTGGTGCAACTTGGCTTAATTGTACATCTCTGGAGGCTCACAAAGATTTTATGGTTCGGTTACTGTTGAGGTGAATTTGGGCTCTATGAAGCACATATATACAACCTTTAAATATATTTAGCTACCAAACTTACATTGAAATCAATGTCTAAATGCATTTAGATATCTGACCTGAAGATGCCTATGTAAAACACATTGGCAATTCAGGTCTTGCACCCAGTCCTGGTTGCAATGTACAGTCAGATACATAAATAAGTTCTTCTTTTGCCTGGAGTTGGGAAACTGCCATTGCTGCTGGCAGTTCTCAATTTAACCCAAACAAATACTGCAGATTATTTGCCTAATCCCATAAATTTCTCAGCAATGTCCTCAGGTTCCAGTGGTTTCAGCAAGACTTGAAAATGTAAGCATTTCACAGGTAATGTTCAGAACCCTGCGACTTAATCAGGTAGCTTAGTTCCCATAGATCAAGCATCCCTTTTTCGTGTAGCTGTTACTGGGCTGTTGTTTAAAGCACATGGCTGTTCAGTCATACAGGAAACTTGTAGGAAACAGAAAGGTTGCTGAATAATAGTCCAGATGCTTAATACAGTAGCTGGTAATCTGACCTTAGAGAAGGCAGCCTCACTGTGGCTTCACATATTGTGGAACTAAAGTATAGAATACTAAAATATTATTTTCTCTTCATTTTCTTTCATTTCTTGTAATTTCTTTTATTTTTGTTTCTTTTTCCTTTTTTCCCCTAACTGGTAGTTTCGAAAAATGAGAAAAGAGCTTAAAGGTACCTGGGATCAGAAAGCAAAATGACACACAATTCTGTAGTATGCAGAGGAGTATAACTTTGCATTTAAATGTATGGCAACCTGCTGCTTTTTTAAAGATCTGTTTAAAAGCTAAGTTATAGTGTTATATGTAAAGCACTCAGTTTTACTAAGTCATGAATTTCAAAGTGTTCAGAAGAAATGAGCACTTTAAAAACAATTAATTCCGTGGAAGAAATTGAATCTCTACACCTAGTTCATGCTCTTCAGTCAGTGAATGCAGGACATAAGCAAACTACAGCTAATAAATGACATGGGTTACTAATTAAATGCACACATTTGTTCATTTAGCATTACATGTTAAAATGTTTCATGCATTTATGTGCTTGACTTGGTAATCAAGTCAAATGCAAAGCTGAGGTCACAGGTAACTAAGGATGCATTGACAGTTGGCAAATATCTCTGATCAGAATAGAAATAATGTAAATGTTAGCAGGGAAGTGGCTTTGTCTCATTGAAAAGATGTTTTCCATTCAGCTCCACAAAGCTGTGGAAGTGTCTGTGACTCCTACTGAAACAGGATCCTGGGAATAATTGTGCACCTGGGAAGCCGACACTAAGTTTGAATTATTCCACAAAAACCATTTGTGTATGCGACACTTGCCAAGATTTTTCTTGACATCATCAGCCACTGAGAGGAACCTGCAGGCCTACGTGGCATCAAGGAACTGAATCACAATCAAACCTTAAAAGGGGCAGTTATTTTAAAGGCAAACATGATCAAGACCTGAGTCAAACATGGTTCTAATGAGGAAAGTGGAAACCTTTCTGAGCCATTTTTGCAACAGCTGAATAGCAGATATACCACTCTGTATGGAGTTGAATAGGCCGCAGGGAAGGGAGGAGTGTGATGGGGTCTCCTCTCTTACAAGGAGAGCATGGACACCAACCTTACTTAATCTCTGCCTCCATTTTGCAATTGATCATTACAGAAATCAAAAATGCTGCATTTTGCAATGGCATAGCTAAAATTCCAAATTAGTGTTAGGAATCTTTTGAGCTAATTAGGAATAATTTATGGAGAAGGAGAAGTAGCTTGCTAAAACACTATGTGGTTTGAACTTAGATTGACAGATTTCTGGTGAATATATTTTTCATAAATGTTCTTTCTTAGCAGGATAATCTGCAGTTCAATGACTAAGGACCTTAATCTACACTACCTTGTTCATCTTCTTGTTCAGACAGAGCTGTCATTCTCAAATATCTTTAAATCCCTTTAGAACTCCACTGAAGTATCTGTAACCTGTGTGTTCCACCATCGTCATCTTTTCCATTTCCTTCCCAAATGAAAATTGTGTTAAGTAATACTGATTTGATACTTCCCCTGGAAAATACTTACTGTATTGTTAATTTTTTTCCTGTAGCTCACTGTACTGTAGTTCACTGACTGCTAAATATCACAATACAAGTTAGCTACATGTACATGATCAGTGCTTTTATACTGTGTTGTATAGCAGAAAGCACTGTTTCCACACACTGACTTTGTTACACATCAGTTAGATCTGTGACTATAACTGTGTGTCAGTCAGTATTCCTTGCTCCTTTGTTTCCTTCGTAGCTCTGTGTGTTAAGGATGCGTGGTAGAAGATACCTGACATCAACAGCAGTTCACACTTTTGAACTGAGTTCATTGTGATTTTTTTTTTCCTTATATCTTTCTCTTTTTAGCTATTTGGTATCATGTTCAGGCTTTGGTCAGCTTGGGTTCTCAGAAAACATTTTTTTAGTAAAATTCTTGACATTCACATGAGCCTTACGTAATCAACATTGTATAATAGTCTGTACAAAACTACACAGGCACACCAACTTAGGTGTTTGAAAAATTATAGCTGAAGAATAATTATCAGCATTTCTTTGTTCTACAGGAACAAAGTGTGCCTGTGAAAGTCAAATTCTAGAAATGGGTCTGTTTCTGCTCACTAATGGCTCGACTGATGAAGCAGAATCTGATTACTAAATCTGTACCAGTACTAAGTGAGTGATGGTACAAGGGCTTGAGAGGGTAGGATTTGAATTAGAAACAGTTACATGAAATGTAATGAACCACAATATGAAAGTCAGTAATGCTCCAAAGTTTACTCTGGGTACCATCAGTGAGGATACATTCAACTCACATGTGCATCATAACATTTTCTCATCACTGTCAAGACTTGGTTAAGGTAGTATATCAGAGACTGCCCTTGAAAAAAAATAGCAGGTCCTTTGGCAACAAAAATGATCACATATCTCTATAAACCATGGTGAAGGAAGATCTGTAAGGGAGATGAAAAAGTAAAGGTCATATGGTATCATTTCTCCAACCATGAAAGGCTGATGTGAAGAGAAAATGAACAAGCTGTTCTCTGTTGAGAATCAAGTGAGAAATAATGGGCTTGCATTGCAGCACAAGAATGTTAGGTTAGACATCAAGCTTACTGGTGGTAACCTGAGTTAAACCCTGTGTAGGTCACCTTGGGAAGTTTTGACAGCTCCATCACTGTAGGTTTTAAAAATCAGGTCAAGCAAATGTATGGGGGGAAAAAAAAAGAAAAAAAAGTAGGTGTAGCTGATTTTTCTCTGAAAGTGGGGTGACTTAGATGATTTGTCAAGGTTTTTTTATGATTTTTAAATGCACAGTGACTTCTTGAACTGTAACGTATCTGTGCCAGTGGGTTTGGCATTGCAAGCCAGCTTTTATAGCATCATAGTACCACCAGCTGTTGCTGCATCAGTATGGGGAGTAAGTACAGAAATCGGTCTAGAGGAACTCTCCATGTGTCTGCTTTACTTGCAATGGCTTTGCTGTGCCTGAAAAATGAATGAGGTTCATTTCTCAATGGTTTGCTACAGCTGGAGGCCCACTGAAATAGCATGCAATGTGGATTTACCTACGTGGGCACTGATGCATTAGCACATAACCACAGCATCCTGTGTATCACTGAGAGTAGAGATTAACCATGATTTCAGCCACATGAGCACAAATTCATTCAGAAACTGGTTTCATGAGGATTCTCCTCTTCTGTATAAAAGCTCTTCTGTCTTTTGCTGTGGTTTCTTTGACTTGATCTGCAGCCTGCCACTCACTAAAGTGAGGTTCACTCTGTCAATCAATAACAAAAGCTTCCATGAATTCTTTTGATTAAAAGGAAAAGAAAAATAATCACTATGTTGATGTGTTTCTATTCTTCATGGAGACCTGATTGAAAGGGTCACATCTCTACATTTTAAACCTATTTTTTTCAGGATCTTCAGAAGAATACCATTGGGTCCTGGTGATTTATTCCCTACACCTTTCCCATACCTTCTCTTTGGATGATTTCAGTTTCTGTCAGGATCACATTGCAATTTCTTGTATAAGTCATATTTTGAATATGAATTTTCAAAAATACATAAGAAAAGCTGGTATAAAGATGTTCTGGTTTCCTTTAATAGCTTCACTTTCCTATTTTTAATCATAGCAAACATTAAGATTATTGCTTGTGATGGAAATAGGAAGCCTGCAATCCTTGTAGCATGCAGTAGAATCCATGGGCCTGATTCTGATGTCATGTGAGCTTCTAATTACTTTACAGTTCATACGTTTAAGTAGTTACTCAAGATTTTTAAAGGTGTAAATGGGAATTTGGGCACAATTTTCCAGTGTCATCTGGTTTTTCCCTCCTTCCCACCCCTTTGGAATTTTTCATCTGCCCACGCTGGAAGGATTGAATTTGTTCTGTTCTGAAAAATACTGCTGTTGCAAAATGACTGTATTATTTCTAGTAGAATATCTAGTAGTGTTTCTAACATTTTCAAAAGCATTTAAATAATGAAAGTGAAAGTGCCATTACTTATACTCATGATGGCCAGAGTAACTCCAAAACTAGATATTCTTTCTCCAGCATAAGACAATCTCCATTACTAGATTTATGTTGCTATGGTTCAACTGCTTTCAATGCTAAGGGTAGTGAGTCTATACACTATACAGATGTGTAGACAGACCTTAAGAATCAATGTTTCTCTCTTTTTTCTAGTGTTTCTTGCTAATTGAGTGATTTATAGACAGCCTGTATGTGAAGACTGAGGCATATTATAACCCAGTAGCTGAACAGTCAGCAGCAAATTGTTGAGTTGCCTGACTGAAACCAGGCACATGAACCCAGCTCTGCAGTTGATACCATGTTTTCAGAAGTGTTCCCTGCCAGTTTGACATTGTGGTGGGTTACCTTGGCTGGCTGCCAGGTGGCCACCAAGCCGTTCTGTCATTGCCCTTCGCAACAGGACAGGGGAAGAAAAATGCAATGAAAAGCTCGTGAGTAAGAGCTAGTGATCAAGTACGTATTTCTAGTAGCAGCAGTACATTCTGTGGAAGGATGGGCTACCTTGCAGCAAATACCCAATTTAGGATTGTTTTAATCAGAAACACGGCATCACTGGACTCCTGACATACAGTTGGAGTTTAAGGGCTTCCAAATTCCAGAGGCTGATTTTTACTAGCTTAAGCTGTGCAGAAGGCAAGTTGCTGGTTTTTACCTTTGTGCTTTAAACAGTTATACAAGGTTCTAGCCGTGGCAAAGTTCTGTATTTTTTTTAGTAGAAGATAGAGATCATTTTGCTGCTGCAAATTTAGATCCAGCTCCAAACCACTGCAAAACCAGAATATTTAAATGTATATGGTGATTCAGTCTGTTTTTGTCATTGTAGGCCATTTGCAACACACTGATCTGACAGCAAATTTTGATTTTGACATCCACCACAGTGATAATTGAGGATTATTCATAATTTTTACCTTGTATTTGATTTATTTTCAGATTGGGGAAAGGGGGAGTGCATCATCTCAACAAATGCTTGAGGAAATTTTGGGGAAAAGTGGCAAGTTATCTAACAGTCCCACTGAATAAATTATTATCTAAATAATATATATACAAGATAAATAGTAATAAAGAACTTTAGAGATAATATGGTATATGCACAAATGCAGTGTCAAATACAGTCCTAGACATATGTTATACTTTCCAGTTTAAGAAGTGTGCCAATACTAAATGGTAATGCATTTCTGAACTTAATCCCTTCATTTCCTCCAAGGAAAACACAAGTTTGAATTCAATTTACAGTTCAGGCAGAATGTTTTTCTTCTCTTTCTTTGTGTCAAAGAATGAAGGGGAACTTAAATTCCCCTTATCTGACATGCAAATCCAAACTTCAGTCATGAAAGTACAACATTACAGAGAAGATGAATGTTTACCATGTTCATGAAAGCTTCATTCTGTTTTGGCAATCAGAAAGTTTTGGGTTTAATTCCAGTCTGAGGACCGTAAGCATACCACATAATTCTATGAATCTCATTTTTTTAATCCACTAAATTAAATTGGTAGCATCTTTTTTTGGTATTGCATAGCTGAAGATTCTGAAACAAGTTCTGTCTGGGTGGACTTTACTGTGGAAGAAATCCATTGACTTCAAAGGCCTGACAACAAGGATCATGGCCTGCAGAAGGTTTTTATGTTACTTTAATCAGCATTAATGAAGGAGGAGTCAGCCTTGAATATTTTTATGGTGACATAATGTGATGGTGAAATAGTAACAGATAAAGACAAAGAATCTAAGACATCTTACTTCTTGCTCTGTGCTTAACCCAAATGGCTTTAGGAGAACACATGTGTTTCACTTCTTCCTCATCTGTCAAATTTTGAGTGTCTAAGTATGAATTATGTGAAAACAGCTTTTTTTTTAACATGAAAAAAAAAAAAAGCATGTAAAATCTTAGCAAATTAATACATTACTTCAATTGCATTGAATTCTCATAAACACATTTTACACATCTGCACAGACCCACAAATTTTTAATGAAAAATTCATTGCTCATAACCTTTGCTGTGTTTAACAGCATTCACTTTCTTATAAGAGTAAATGGGACTGGTCTGAGTTTTTTTCTGAATTGATTGTATATGCATATTTAGAAATTGGGGGAGGGGGAAAAGGGAAAATCAACAAAAAAAGTGTGTATGCCAGTAAACCTTTTAAAAGAGTGAAGAAATTACAATATTTATGCTAAATTTTTTCTTTTTCTTTGCTTTTAGGCAGCAAACCAGTAACCAGTCTTCTCCCGTGGTGCCCGATTTTCTTGACAAACAAATTAAAAAGGTACTACTAAGTTTATATTCTAAAACAACATCACATTTTAACTTCAAATTCCTGAGTCCACAGTTCTGCAATGTGTTCGTGGCTGCTTGGCATAGTCATCTGAACATGAAACCGTTAGTGGTGTTTTGAAGTCTTTGAGACAAAAGCCTGCTTGCTAAGAACTTTAGTTCTGTAGAGAGACAGGGAGGTACAGTGAATAAGAGAATCAAAAGGCTGGAAATTTGCTGCTGAGAATAAATGCTAGCTGCTCCCTGAGGTGATTTGTCTGTGCACTTCACTTTCTACAGATGTTAGAGACTCTTTTTTAGTAAGGACCTGAGGTTCTTTGGTAGCACTTTGATATCCTGCTCGAATTCAATATGTGAAATGGAGGAGTCGCTCTGTGACTTGGAGCACAGCATAGTCTTTGAAGTCTGATCCAATTTTTGCTGCTTACCATTTGATGTTGAAAGGATGAAATGGAGAAAATGTACAGTTTTTGCCAGTAACTCTGCTGAGCATATGTAAGATTAAAAAAACAAAATCCCTTGGATGATGTACTTAGAAATGTTAAGCAGATTAATACCTTCCTATAGCTTTTTTCTAAAGATACAAATTAACTATGAGAGGAAATCAGCATACAGTGCATGCTATGATTTAACTGCATGAGGAAAGGGGATAAATAAGTTAAATGGAAAAAAGTAAACAAATGTTTGTGACATGGGTGCTAAGTTGGTGTTGCTGAAAGCCACAAGAATCTTGTGTAAGTTAAATCTAGCATTAGATGTTTCAGAGAGTCTTGGAAAATAACAAGTTACTCTCTATGAGATCACAGCTGTAAGTTATCATGACCAAGTGGAATCAATACATTTCTTATGTGCCTAAACCAGCATTCTTTATTCCAGAATAATTTGGATGAGATTTCTGCATCTCCATTTAGTCTAAAACATTCACTTGAAATGAATGATTCGCAATCAATTAGCCAATCCCAAACAGATGCAGACCATCAGTTGTCAAGTCTCTCAAGATCCCATAAAAAAGGAGGTAAGAAATATAGTAAAGTAGCAGAGATATTTTGTTTACTGCTTATAAGCTACATTGTCAGCATGTAACTTGCTTTATATGATGAGATCTTTTAACAATCCTTTGAAAGGCAGGAAACATAAAGGAAAAAACTTTCTTCTACACGTTTTCACCCTGGAAATATGAAAAAGCCCTGAAGTATCTGTATTACAGAGGCGAAACCAAAATTATTTTTTAAATACACCTTCTATTAAAAATGTCATTACTAATCTCGAAATACCCTTTTAATGAAATCAAATCTACCTTCAAGAGCTTCAGCTTTCCTTTGCCTTCCAACCTCAGAAGTCAAAGACAATAATGAAATCTCTCATGTTTGGCAGAATGAAAGACAACTAGTTTGTTCACACACACAAAGATTCAGCCAGCAAGACAGGAACATCTGCAATAATTCTACAATCTGTGCAGTGCATTTTTTTACTTTATTTGCTGTTATGTTATTTTTGCCATGTTCAGCAAGAGTTTAAAAACCTGAAGTAAAACATTTTGACGTTTTTCAAGTTTTACGTGGTTTATCTTTGGATATTCCAGGAAATCATTACCTATCAGAATACTTTTCTCTAGTATTATAATCATCCTGTTTTTGCAAATCCATGAATACAGACTTCATTACTGTACCGTAAAATAACTTTCACAATTTAAGATGAAGCAGGATGATAATGTGATATCTGTAACCAGAGCCAAAATGTATGTGATAGTAAATTAATTTCCAGGTTAATGCTGAAAATTAGTTGTTTATAATGTTATGCTAGTAATTAACATTACTGTTTATTTATTTAATGGGACACCTTTCATCTCGTAAGTCTACAACTATTTATCTGAATAATTAAGCCCTAATCCTGCAATTTATGTGTTTAAATTTTACAGAGTTCAGTAAAACAAATTACAGTGAAAGGTAAGAAGATAGATATTTATAGGGAGATCGTTCTGTTACGGCAAGTAATGCAAATTCAATGTTTTTCCTCTTTTACACAGGCATAATGTGCTTTCCATGCTAAAAAGAGAATAGTATGTAGACAGAGCAGATTGAGAAATATATTATTCCCTCTTCATGCATTTCAGTCCATATGGGTTTTGAATCCATAGTGTGACACGGCAGGGGAAGTTTGCATTACTATCTTAAATCATTACATGTTAAACAATAAACCTGTCAAACAAAAATATCTTCATTGCAGCAAATCCTCTTGAGGGATGCAGTCAGGGCCCAAATCTATCTTCTTTACCCTCACTGGATGTTGTATGTTGCCCTGCAACTGGTCTCCTTAAAATCAAAGACATTGTGTCTGAGGTAAAACAATTACAGTAAAACTGGCAGAATTACACCCTTAGCAAATGTGATTCAGAGCCATTACCCAGTAATTTAGAGAGTCTTCAAAAAATGTGAAATGATAGAAGAATAAAATTTGAAGAGGAGATTAATGCAACATTGATCTGAACTATTGAAAAAACATCTATGTTTAAATGAATAAGCATGCAAATGCAAAGAAGTAAGGAATTTCCTAGTTAAGCACGAAAATACTCAGATAGATGATCATATAAATCACACTTCAGTGAGTAGCTATTAAGGAAGTAAACCTGGTGAAGAATAATAATTTCTTTGGGTGCTTTTAAAAGCATGGCTTGCATTCAGAGATGCAGATGCTTTCACCTGGTGCTCAGTCTGTATTCAGCCTTAATGTTCGAAGTATACTTCTAAGCAGATAGTATTCTTACACCTATTGTGAAAACCAAGTAAAATAGGAAATATCTTTTTGGAATAAGAAAGCATATATAAAAATATGTGTGCTTTGCAATGCAAGGTGATACTACATAAGCTGTTATTCACACTAAAAAACTTCCCGCTAGGTGGTCCAAACAATGTAGAGACTCTTATTTTTCATACTGAAACATTATTTTGCAGTGTTAGAGACTGATTTTTAATTCTCTGTAAGTTACATTACAGACAGCAGTAGTCTCTCAGCTTGATGGTGCTTGGACCTGAAATACAGAAGCCAATGGGGAAGGGAATGTGACAGGTTTCTGCACTGGTCCAGGACCCAGTTGTGAAGCAGTTTTGGTGTTTGCTTAAAGGGGAAAGTCTGTGCATGCTTAAGCACAAAATGATGGACAGGCTGCTTATTTGTCTTGAGGCCTTGGTAGGTGAGGCTCTAGTGCAGTCAAGAGGAGACAGAACACAAAAGGAAAAAGTGGTTGATATGAGTTTGCGTGGTTTTGTATTAATTGAGCAGACTATTCACTCCCATCTTGTTATCCAGCTGTCTAATAGCACAGGCTGCCTGTTCTTATTAGCAGATTGGCAAAGGAAGAATAAACAAGGAAATTTCTACAAAAATCATGCGAAGACTATACTCTGTAATTAATACAGAAACAAAAGCCTCTTTTTCACGTCACAAGCCTTGTCACTGGGTCATAGAAAGACTGAGCAGTATGGCCAAACTGCATGCACAGCAAGTGCATGTATGTGCTATGGTTGTACAGAGTCACGGGGGCTGGTTTTACACTGCACAGACATCCCCCTGTGCTCTGCCAGAGCAGTGGGGCAAGACCAGTAACAATGCCAAAAATTCCCTCCAGTGTCTCTGCTGTGACACAGTGCCTGGGCTGAGAGTCCCGTCATTAGTAACAATTAAGCCAGAAGTTAATTATTCTAGTCACAATAAAGTAGTACTGAAGGAATCAAAATAATATAATCTCCAGAGACCAAGTAATGGTATTCCCTTAGATGAAATAGATAGTGAGAATGTTTGAAATTATTAATGAAAAGTGAGTGCTTCATAGGGAATTGACCAATGTAACTTTGCTTCAAAGGTAAATGTGACAGATTTTCTGAGATGCAAAGGAAATATGTTTGCAAAAGGAAAGCTGCATTGACCAAACGATGACATAATTTTTTGTGCTTAGCACAGACATTTTGAGCAAGTGAGAAAATACATAGAGAGTCTCTGGCCGTGGAGATTCTCTCATGGGAGAACAATATGACTTATGGATATGTTCAGTTTATGCCTTACACCTCACACTGCAATGCTGAAACTTCGTGAGAGGTAGAGAAATCTGCCAGGATTCTGTGAGATCTGGAAGTACGCAATCTTCAGTGTCCATAGCCACAGTCTGAGGCACTGAATAGTCCATTTTCCATTTCAGTATAGCCTTTGATTTTAGATTCTTTAATCTTCTATATTCTCAAAACTAGTGGAAATTAGGGCTTGGCATGTTTCAAGCTGGAGTCCTATTAGTCACTGACCCGTTTTTAATGTTTTTCTTGCAATGTGTATTTTTTTTTTTGTGTTGATCATTTTTTCTCTTCTTTTCTGGTAAACCAATCATAAAATGGGATTTGGTGAATGTAGCTGTGCTGGATTTGGAGAAACATATGAAATCACTGAGTTTTGTACTGAAGAAGGACAAGTAGATAATTAAATGTGTCAGGTTACTGCTTGGTGGGAAGGAAGGCTGCTGTCCACCTGAGAAAGTACTGTGGACAAGTTTTAGTAGGGGCACTGTGGGCATGGGAGATGTTATGTCCAAAATGCTACTCTGTGGTTGTCATCACACAGATGATATTTACAGGTTCGTCACCCTAAACGGAAATTTAAAATTATGATGACTTCATTAAAAGTTAGTACTTAACTCCAGTTTTAAAGAAGTGATCCAACTGTAATGCTAAGAAGCATAGTCATGTTAAAATACCCAAGCCAAAGAGAATAGGTGGCTTGGATGTTTGGTCTTTGCATCAGAGTACAGTTTTCTTTGAGCCAGACTTTGTTATTGAAAATACTTTAAACTGCCTCAATCTAGAGTACAGTCTTCACTCAGTGTCTTGCCGCTTGCAAGTGAAAGGTGCTTAAATATAGAGAAGTATGTTACGCTACATGGTAGTTTAACATTGTGGTAGTTTTAACTCTGATCTCATTTAATTCCTATTTTTACATTTTTTGAAACAAGTTAACAGCTATGGCAAAACAATAATCAGTAGTGACTTGGAAATGGGGGCACTTTTCATCCTTGGATTCACAGAAAGTCAATATCCCAGCATGACTGTAACAGGTATTATAGTAAAGAACAGGCACTATCTCACACAAAATGTGGTATCTAGATCTAGGTGCCTTGTAACCAAAGATGCCACTTCACTTTCTGCAAGTAGAGAGAGGTCAATCCAAGCCATTCAGCTGTTTGTGTAACTCAGCTTCCTGTTTCATTTCGTTATAACAAACCTTCCTTTCTAAGTAAAAACAAAACCTCTGCTATGATGTAGTGTGAAATACTGCGTGGACTTTAGACTAGTTGTCACTGGCAGATGGGATGATACTGACACATGAATGCCATTAATTTCAGAATCCTATCATTCAGGAATTTAAGGGAAATAATTTGTAGTCTATTTAGAATAAATTCTGGTTGTTTAAACAGGAGTTTCGTTTCATCCTTTTTAAGCCCTCCACTGAGACTAATCTTACACTGAGGGAATATAAATCATGAAAAATTTGACTGTAGTCAGTAAAATCATAACAGCAAGCAGAATTGGGTCTCTTGGTTATAAAAAATCAACGTGAAAAATTTTCTACATATCTGCGGTTTAGAGGGGTTTGGGGAAGAAGATTTGCGTTTGTTTCAGGGGATTTTTTTGAGCAGGGCAGGTTTGAGTTGGTCAGTCTTTTGCAAATAAAATAGCATGTTCACAGGACAGTTTGACTGTTACAAGAAACTCTAAGGCCAAGATAATGTTACACAGTATGATCTAAATGTACTGAGCATGCTGTAGCTGTGTGTGAGGCCTGTGAGATCTCCATAGTATTCTCCTACTCAATACCACACTATAACAGACAAATTACTGTTAGCCATGTTGCAGCTGAAAGCTCCAGCAGAGGAGTTGCTGATGTGGGATGTTGTATAATGAATTTCCAATGAAAAGATCCTGCTAGTGTTCTGTGGCTTTTGAACCAAAGTCCGACTGGACATGTGCAGGAGAAAAAGTAGCTGGTTTGTTTTTTTTTTTTCCCCAGAAGAGTATCACTGGTTTACTGATCTAATTGCACCTGGCATAAATGCTTTGGGCTTAGTAAATGGAAATCACTTTTCCAGATCATTCATTTTATCTTGCAAATATATAAGTAGAAATCACCATAAGAGAATATTTTTTAGGATGTCTCTTGAGAAAATAAGCTGGTAATAAAGCTATGTCTCAAAGCAATCATTATTGTTAAGAACTGTCTGGATGGCCGGGCTCAGAGAGTGGTGGAGAATGGTGCTGCATCCAGTGGGTGTCTGGTCACCAGTGGTGTCCCCCAGGGATCAGTATTGGGTCCAGTCCTGTTTAATATCTTTATTGGTGATCTAGATGAGGGGATCGAGTCTACCATGAGCAAATTCGCAGACAATACCAAGTTTAATCAGAGTGTCGATCTGTTGGAGGGTAGGAAAACCCTGCAGAGGGACCTGGACAGGCTGGATCAGTGGGCCAGACCAATGGCATGAGGTTCAACGTGACCAAATTCTGGGCCCTACACATTGGCCACAACAGCCCCATGCAGTGCTCCAGGCTGGGGCAGAGTGGCTGCAAAGTGGCCCAGTGGGAAAGGACCTGGCAGTGCTGGTTGACAGCAGCTGAACACGAGCCAGTGTGTGCCCAGATGGCCAAGAAGGCCAGTGGCATCCTGGCCTGGATCAGGAATAGTGTGGCCAGCAGGGCCAGGACAATGACTGTTCTCCTGTACTCAGCACTGGTGAGGTCACCCCTCGAGTGCTGTGTCCAGTTCTGGGCCCCTCAGTTCAGGAAGGACATTGAGGGGCCGGAGTGTGTCCAGAGAAGGGTAATGAAGCTGGTGAAGGGTGTTGGAGCACAAGTCCTCCGAGGAGCAGCTGAGGGAACTGGGGGTGTTTAGCCTAGGGAAGAGGAGGCTCAGGGGGCACCTCCATCGCTCTCTACAACTCGCTGGAAGGAGGGTGCAGCCAGGTGGGGGTCAGCCTCTTCTCACAAGCACCCAGTGACAGGACAAGAGGTCATAGTTTTAAATGTGCCGGCGAAGTTTAGGTTGGACATCAGGAAGAATTTCTTCAGAGAAACAGTGATTAAACATTGGAATGAACTGCCCAGGGAGGTGTTGGAGTCACAGTCCGTGGAGGTGTTTAGGGAAAGACTGAACGTGACAGTCATTACCATGGTCTAGTTGACAAGGTGGTGCTCAGTCATAGGTTGGACTCAATGATCTCAGAGGTCTTTTCCAACCTGGTTGATTCTGTGATTCTGTTTCTATCATTATAGGAAAGGATAATCACCTTCCTAGGTTTGCGAGGCTGCATACTTATGCAGATAGATGCTTTTGGTAAGCCTGGTGCTGAGCATTGCATTGCATGTGGTGGGACCCTGCAGGAGCCCCCAGGAGGACCCATCACCTCCCATCGTATGGAAAACCTGAATTTTTGCTTTCTGGAACTGTGCAGGAGCCTTTTAGCTTCACTGGCCATTAAGGTGGGAAACAGTACCTCATTTTCAGGATTTCAGTTCTTTGCCATATAATTCAGTCTGAATTTAGAAAATAACTGCAAACAGAAGTGACATCAGTTGCACTTCCCTCAGCCTTATGTAAATTTTTCAGCTGAAACTTGCTGAAATGTGATGTTTGCATTCTGAACTGATTCACCCATCCATGGATTCTGTTAAATCTTTTGCTACTCTGTAACAGCATGATATGCAGACTGCATTTTGCCAAAGTATCAGACCAACAAATCTGAAAAGAAATTGGACTGCTCATAAATTTTTCTTTACTGCACAGCTTCTTAAGTGTTTTTTTCCCCTCCAACAGGCAAAGACACAAACAGTGGCAAGTGATAAATACAAGCTTTGATTTGTTAAACACATGTTAGCTCTATGTTTAGCCCTAGGCAGTGAATTTCATTATAGGCTGGTTTACTTCTGGATTGGTTATTGTGATTGCTTCCAATGCAAAAAGATTTGACCTGCAGCCACTACTGATTAGTATCAGAGGTGAGAGATAAAATAAGATGCAAGTAAACTGCACAGATAAATTGCAATAGGGTTCTCCAGAGACAACTCAGTATTTGTTCTGTATAAAACAAGCTGAAATTCAGGTTGTAATGACTGCATTGCAATAAAAATAGACTGCAGAACTCTCTCATTGAAATATCAAAAAATATAGTAAGAAATCCAAGAAATTTAATGAAGTTGAATAATAAATACATGATAATGCTGTGCCAAAAGCCTGCAGATTTTAGTAGGGGTTCAGTTTCTCCTAAGACATGTCTAACCCTGTCTCTTATCCAAGCTGCTGCTCACCTGCTCTTTGTCTTCGTTTTCTATCCACAGCATACAGGTTTGTTTCAACACTTCTTTTTGCAAGATCTTTGTTGATAGTTAAGTTTTAATCGTGCAGCACTTCACTGTCCTGTTGTTATTGTTTGAAAATTCTTGTAAGTATTCTCTATCAGCCTTATTTTTGTCATTTTGCCACAGTTACTAGTGCTCTGAACCAGCAGCATATCTCAGATGACTGATGTACTCTGGCATATAGTGTGGTTCCTAACTTATTACTCTTCTGTTTCTAAAAAAATGCACCGTTTTATGTAAGTAAACTTCGTTAGAGTAAGTACAGTAGGTACAGAGCTTTGAGAGTGCACACAAAGTGAAAATAACTCTAATAATATTTTCACAATGGTTTTGGTGGTCTTTTTTTTTTTTTTGCAAATTGCAGAATTTTTTAACTTTCACATCAGAAAACTTTAGATAATTTCTTTATTTCTGGTTATTTTGTAAGGAAAAGGCTAAGACAGTTAATAGTTTGCTTTTATAGAGCTATGATTTAATCTGCTAGCTGTATGTTACTGAATAATTTCTCATTTTTTGCTGGTATTTAAAAATCTAAATTCACTCTGATGAATTCCCCACAGCTGAGTAGTAATAGCTAGATTTCTGATCTTTCTTTCTAGAAGATGCTGTATGCTTTCACAGTTATTTTTACAGTTCTTCAAAGATACTGTGACGAGATAATATGCTGGTAAAAGCAGTAATATAATTAATGTGATGTTGCAGAATGTTACATGAGGTATGTGGGATAGCTCAGAAAGTACCGTAACAAATTAATTTCTTATGTACTTTGTGGGTTTGGATTTTTTTCCTCTGTTCTGAGTTTGAGTTATTATTCTAGTGGATTGTGATTAGCTACCAAAAATCATATACAGCTTAATAGAAACCCAAACCATAGTGTATAATTTGCATGTTTGATCAATGCAATGAAAAAAACAATCCAAAATATCTCTGACAAGTAAAGGATAGATACTGAGGACAAAATGTTTGCAGCGATGTATGTGAAAATGTAGATACTACAAGTTACTAATAGATACAGTTTGACAAATAGGTATTCCATTTGCTAAATCATGAACTGGTTCTGAGGTATTTGGGTGAAAAGAAATTGCCTTACGTGATTTATTCATTAGCTCTGCTCATGACAATGATTGTATTACTTAGCTGTCCATCATTACTTCTCTCTACTCACGAGATGTATGTTTCAGTTCTCTCATGGATAACCTCAGATGATTCTAATGATTAGGTTGAATATAGCAATAGCCAATACTAGCTTGTCACAGTAATTTTGAGCTTACAGAGCTCCCTTCTGACCCTAGGCAAGGATAATCTTTCTTGAGGATCTTCCTTACCTATGGAGAGAATGACTGGAAGAAGTTGTGCTCAAGTGTTGGCAGTACAGCAGAACAGTAATGCCACACCTGCACCTTCCCTGCTTATAACACCTTTCCCCCAAGGGAAGGTCAGAGTACCAAAATCACAGGAAGTATTGTTACTCTTGCCAGTGGGAAAAAGAGAAGCTGCTTTCCTCTGTGGTGAGGCAGGCAACAAGCATATCTTAGTCGTAACACAACATATATTAAAAAGAGTTTTATGAATTCTAATATATCTTTTCCTAAAAATATCTTAGTACCTGTTCTTTGTCTTTAAGATTTGTCCTGCCTTGTACATGTGAAAACATAGGTAATGAACAGTGTGAGAAGGCAAGAAGCACAGCTATGAAATTACTATTGCCTCTTGCTTGTCAGGTTGGTCTGCCCTACCAGGCTAAGTCTGACAGGGAGAATGCAGATGTAACTAACAAGCTGAATAGCAGCAAGAATACCCATGAAGACTTGGTCATCTTTAATATATCCTTCCTCATCTGACTGTCTAATGTTTTGTTGGGAATCAAATATAGACAATGTGTGTGATTGCCTAGTATTAAAAAGTTGGAAAGCTATACCAGCTCTTTACCTTCAGTTGCAGCTAGTTTTTGTCCTTATCGGCTAGGAAGGACATCTTCGATTCTTTGTGGCTTTGTGAGTGTAGTGCTATTCTTGGGACTCCGTCTTACCAGTGTGCTTACGTTGCCTCCTACACACACACAAAAGTTATATTCAAAATAAGGAAAAAATATTACATTGTTCCAGCCTCTTTTTGTAGTACTGGGATTTGCAAACACTAAAAATGCCCTGCAGCAAAGTGGTGCAATTGTTTTTTCTACATTCTTTTAATGCTGTTCTTTACAGCATATTCTTAGTCACGATAAAGAGCATGACTATCAAATGAATAACAGCAAGCTTGTTAGTTTTAAAGGGCTTATTTGAAAAAAAAAAAAAAACTAACAACCAACATTACTGCAGCTCTAAAAAAAAAATTGAGCTAATTTCAGTAGCAGCGTAGATGGGTGTAGTTTCAAAAATTAAGAACAACTAGGTGCTACAGTTAAAAATTGGTAAAAGAGATACTTGTGTAATAAAAATCCTTGACCTGTTGATTTGTTTTCAGAGACAGGTGAATATATATGAAGTTCAGGTCTGCGTACTGTCTCGCCTAATGTCCCAAAACGGCACAGGAACAAGATTCCAGTTTGGGCTAACTGCTCATCTTTTGCTCATCAGACTTTGAGTAAAAGTGATATCAATTTCTTTCATCTCTAGTTGTCCATGTGCTTCCAATTAATTTTTCATTCATAAGAAACTGATAAATTGGAAGTTCTTAATCTCCTCACACGGATTTGCCCCTTGCAGTGGTATTCAGAACAGCTGTTAGTTCAAGTCTATAGTATATATCAGTTTTCTGTCTGCACATCCAGGCTCATGCTTTGTGCCTTTTGATCATTTATTTAGGGCCCAAGAAGGGTGAATTCCTCAACTTCATATCCAAAGGAGCTTAACTGCTTTAGAAAAATGAAATTTTGCATGACTGTATTTAGATACTCTTATTTGTAAACTGTAGTCTACTTTAAAACATTCCCTGGGAAGAACATAGTCGTCAGACAGCCACAGGCAGACATGTCTTAGGGCATTGCAAATGAAGTAGGATTTTCATTATTGTCTTTCATCATCATAAACAACTTACAACCTAAAACTTTCAAAATCAGAGATTGCCTACATGGTAGTAGCATGCCGCACAAGCTGATCATTGACACATATTGAAGAAAATCACCGTTAATTCACAGAATTCCCTCTTCTTGTCCCACCCGCAAAATAAACATGCACAGTCAGAAAGTATCTGCCAATTTTCTGCTTAAATTCTGTAACTTGTTTGTGGAATTGTAGTCATTTGGTGTGACTTGCAAGAAAAAAAAAAAAGAGAAAAAAGAGGAAACAATCTAATCTCTTTTTTTGAAAAAGATTATAACAGTAAGGCAGAAAATGCTGACCATGGTAGATTAAACCATGCAGAACTTCACATGTAGGGAAAACGTGTGACAGACATGGACAAACATCATGGAATTAAAAACAAGCCAAAAGTGGAGTCTAGAAGGAATATGCCATCAAAGAAGAAAACCTGTGCAGACAAGCATGATAGAGAAAGGAGAAAGAAGAGGATGAGCTGAAAAATGAAAAAGATACTGTTCTGTTTCACTAAGGACAGAAGGCTTGGTACCAAGCCTTAGCAGTGAAATGTCCTGCTGCTTTCTGTAGCATCGCTTTGCTCATATCTAGTTGCTCAAATTTTTCAGGGAAAAGTGTAATTCTAGCTTTATAGCATTTGAAAGGAGGGTTACAAATCATGCTCTGTTTTAATAGGTAAAATCTTTTTGAACAGCGATACTTACCGAACAATTTCCTTTGCAGTAGTCCCCTAGTATTGCATCACTAGTTTGCAACACTTTATGTCATTATTTGCAACATAGTTTTTTGTTATGATTAGGAAGCCTGTGTCTCAGAAAGGGTAGAGCATTAATTGGTCCAAAATCTTTGAAAATAAAGAAGAGACCAGATTAAGTAAGGGAAATTTTCCCCTGCATAATAACAACCTTTTCTTCCGTGACCCTTTTTGCTTTTCTATTTATGAACTTTGGAAGCTATCCAAACCAAACCAAACAAAAAAAATAATACCTAAATACCTAATGTCACATCAGGAGAAGAGACAAGGTAAAACACAATACTCCAGATAGCACAGTGAGTTACACAATTCATTCAGCTTTAAAACAAGATTCCAGAAGTTAACTGAGACAGGAGGAATTGAGATTACCCCTGCTGGGTTTCTAGGACTCACAGTCTTACATTCTGTGCTTCACTATCCCATCCATTGCAGCCATACAACCATGATATTTTTGTCTTTGCAGAAAAGACCTGATGACATTTTCAGTTTTATTTCCTAATGTTAATTTTTCTTCCTCCATATTCAATGTTGGACCTAAGCAAAAGCTTTACATTTTTTAGTTTAGTGATGTTTAGTGTCAGGCCTAAATTCAATAATCTATGGCTTTTTGACTCTTAACCTATGAGAAGCACTTGAGGGTTCTCATGGATGAAAAGGTGGACATCAGCCAATGGTGTGTGCTTGCAGCCCAGAAGGCATGGCTGTATCAAAAGAGGAGTGGCCAGCAGGTGAAGGGAGGGGATTTTCCTCTTCTACTCTGCTCTTATGAGACCCCACTTCCAGTACTGTGTTCAGCTCTGGGGTCCTCAGCACAAGAAAGACATGGACATGCTGGAGTGAGTCCATAGATGGCCATAAAGATGGTGAGAGGGCTGGAGCACCTCTTCTATTAAGACAGTCTGAGAGAGCTGGGGTTATTCATTCTGAAAAGAGGAGGCTTCAGGGAAACCTCATTGCAGCCTTCCAGTACTTTAAGGGGGCTTGTGAAAAAGAGGGAGAGTGACATTTTGCACAGGCAGGTAGCGATAGGGTAAGGGGGAACCATTTCAAACTAAAAGAGGACAGATTTAGATTAGAAGTTAGAAAGAAGTTCTTTACTCAGAGTGTGGTGAGGCACTGAACAGTCTGCCCAGAGAAGTTTTGGGTGTCCCATCCTTGGAAGTGTTCAAGGTCAGGTTGCATCGGGCCCTGAGCAGTCTGGTCTAGTGCCCATGGCAGGGGAATGTAACTAGGTGATCTTTAAGATCCCTTCCAACCCAAGCCTTTCTGTGATTCTATGGCTTTCTGCATCTTATCTACCTTTCCAAAGGTACTGGAATGTTGGCAAGAGCTGTAAATCAAGTTCACATTCTTCTAGAGCTTCTTGTGGTGGCTTCTTGAGGTCTTGTGATTATGCAGGGTCATCCACAGCAGAACAAGATGTGCCTTGCTTTCTATACTTAATTCTTTAAAAGTGACAGCTTTCAGCTGTATTGATAGTTGCTTCTGAGAATCAGGACCAGATTTATTCTTCAAGTTGACACACGATTTAGGATCAATGTTTAAGGTCAGCCTCTACCAGCAGGTTATCAAGATCTTTTATCCCTTGTTGCTGAACGAGTAAATGTGTCTCAGATTGGTCTCTGGTTAAAGCCTGTAGCTAGTGAAGAAATAATACCAAAAAAACTTACTGGGAAAAAAACTTACTTTCTGTTCTTGTTTATGCTCTGTTAAAAAATAAAATAAAATTAGTGGCAGATGACATACATATTCCCTCAATGTTGTCAAATAAATTCTCCAAATAAGAAATCCAAGCAATAAGAACACCATTATCTGCCTTTAGATTTGTAGTTGCATTCACTGTAGTCAGAAAAAGCCAAACTCAGAAGGTACATATGATCTGTAAGAGAGCTGAGTCTAACTGTAAAAGAGTTAGAGTTGTGTTTACCATGTCCTTTGCAATCCAACTGAAAAATTGCGGGTGCTGGGTTGATGCAAGACAAATGCCTCTCACAACCTCTGAGAAGGTATAGCGGAGGAAGACGTCCGCATATCTGCAGAGGTTGCTCCAGTTCAACATTAACTGAAAATGGGAAAGATTAGAGGACATGGGAGAAAGATTATTTCTCAAGGACTGCAGCCCTTTATCCTAGTGGCTGGTTTTGTTCTGGTTTGTGCTGCCCTGCCTTATCCTGGGACAAGTAGGAACAAAGAAACAGAGCTGGCTCTGCGTGCAGTGAACAGGCCCTCTGTGCTAGGGATGTTCTTCTCTGAAGAGGCCTCAGGGCAGCTGTAAATTGGGCCTGTTATGCTCAGCATCATCATGCATCTTCATGCTACACCATGAATAAGCATGGCTGGTCTGTAAATCTAGCCCATTGTATCTGGATTACATTTGTTAAACTAATGCTTGGGGTTTTGTCTGGCTTTGTTCATACCAATACCAGAACATTGAGTAAGAACAGCAAATCAGAAACAAAAAAACACAAGCTTTTTAAAATATTGCTCCCACAGATTTGAGTCCCAAGTGTGTTTTATATAAACATTTTGAATTGGGGCTGGATTTTTGACCAGATTGTTTCCCCTGAAGGATCTTTTGAAACAAAAACAAACTGAGCAAAACAAGTTTTGGTGGGATGGGCCTGTGCCTGTTTTCATGTAAGCTGATGACAAAGCTCAGAGCAGGAAGACAGCAGTGTGCTGGAATCTGGTGTACATTGTGTTCTGCATGTTCCCAGCTGACTTGCCAGGAGTGATCTAGAACTGAAACAAGAATCTTTTACTAGGGCACAGGAAAAGAAGTCATCATTAGTCGAAACAATTCGGCTGTTTGAAAACAATAGACTTGGTTAACATGATATCCTGATTGTGGCTTATTCTCATGTGAATATGTGGCCTGGTTTTGGAAGGTGAACCCTTTTTAGAACTATCCTCTCTCTTGTATGGCCCATGAAAGTAATTTATATTCTATCACTATACCGTCTGGTTCAGCATGGGTATATAATTTTACAAGGGAAATGAGGAAGTGGTTGGCTGTAGCATGAAGCTGTTTCCAGTGGAATTCCAAGGTTATATTTATGTGGATGTGCCATGTATCATGGGATTGCAGTGAAGGAGGCAGAAGGTTTCCATATCCTAGTGATGAAAAAAAATGGAAGGTGAGGAAAGTTTTGCTTATAATAGCTGTTTGAATTTATTTTAATGGTGTCACTTCCATGAAATATTGTAATGCAGTTTCTGTAAATGCTGTATCATTGAGCAAAGTAAGTCTGCTACCTGGAGCAGAGGTGAAAGTGAAGTTGAGTCCCACTGTGCAGTGTTGTGCTTAAGTTTCAAGAAAGGAGACTGGGTAAAAATGATACAGATTGTTAATGGTATTGCATGTCAGACTTTTTATTTAGCTTCAAATTTGAAAGAGCTACTCCTTTATTTCTAAACCTTCACATTTGCATCCCTTTGATATGAAATACTTGTGAACTAACTAGAGAACAGAGCCGTGAGTTCAGTAGCCAAGAGATCCTTGATTTATTAACATAGAATTTCACAGGCTTGTGTGCACCATCACCTTGTTCTGCATATAACAAATGCAGCAGTCAGAAGCAGAGGTTGATTACAAAGGTCCCAATACTTCAGGGTGTAGCAGTGGTTATCCACACACCTTGTTTAGCATTATAACAATCATTGCCTAAGTATGACCATTCAATTTGAAAAAAAAAGATGGAAATCTGAATTCTAACTGCTTAGAATTAGATGTTTATAGTACAACTTGAAAAGTAAGTGGGTTTAACAGTATAGACAATATAGCGTGGCTGTGAACAGATTTTCCTATTTGATATGTTTCTTGTTTAAGACAAAGATAATGTATATCTGTTGTGAAACAGTAATGAGCAATAATTGTGATTTAAGTACCTAAAACATTTAGACTGCAATAGCTAACTGCTGCATTGTCCCCTACAGTGTCATTAAGACACTTAAAGGGGAAATTTAAGTTGCTTCTAAGACATTCATTTACCTATTTACTCTAAACACAATTGGGGATATACAGTTACTGCTTAGATTACTAATACCTTACTAATTATGCCTTTGCAAGTAACTGGGAGAAAACATCTTAATTTAGCTGCATAGGAATTTCAAAATAATATTTGTGGTGCTTATCAGATTCCTGCAAATTTGTGGACACTGATGTGCCTTCTTTTTGGTGTATGTGTATGACTACGGCCTGCAGATTTATGTGAAGAATGTTGTATTTTTAGTCTTACGCAAGATGGCATCTGAAAAAAAAGCTTGCACTGAACTGGCAAGTTAGGCTGTATCTGCAGTTAGAAGACTTTGAAACTGTAACTGTACTGCAGATGTATGACAACAAACTTCCTTTCTGGAAAGACACATCATCATAGGAAAGAAGTTCTTAAAGCAGTTTGCCAAATGGATTGAGTTGTTCTGGTGAAAAAGCCAACGCTATTTCTGGCTGAGGACTTTTACCGATCCCAATGATGTCGAGAAATAAGTGCGTTGGTAGCATTTGCTGGTATAGACTATGCCTTAAGTGAAACTGTTGTTCAGAGCAAGGGCCAAATTTTTTTTTCCTTTTTTTTTTTTTTTCCCTGACTTTCATTACCTTCATTGCTATGGACCTTCTGCTTGGTGTGCACCCAGGGAAGTCATGGTTTATACACGACCGTTGTACCATAGGATTAAAGATCTCAGGCTCAGGTTTTCATTTGGAATGAACCCTGCCACACAAGGCCTCATGATTCAGTTTAAGGAGGAGTGATGTGTGCTCTTAGATGCATTTGAATAAACACCAGTATTTTGTCCTGTAGACTCCTAAAATAACCAAAATAAAAGTGAGGTGCTAAAAATACATCATGCTGTCAGGTTTCTGGCCTGTACTCAGAGCTTAGTCAAGACAGTGGAGAAGGTCCCAGTGGATTTTGATAAGAAAGAAATAAAAATAAGAGGAAGTAAATGGACCCTGCTGTGCCCAATTTCCCCAAAAACGTCTTTTCTGATACTGAGGAGCAATTCTTTTTTTTTCTTCCAACCAGAGCAGTAGTTTTCATGTGGTATTTCTCAACAGACACAGATTTTTCAGGGCTGAAAGGTAGGAAATGGATACCTTACGCAGGCACTGCACACATGCTCTGGGGCATGCAATGTGGTTGCAGCTGCACAGCATCCTTCCTCCACCTCTCAGTCAGAGCACGGTAGTACTGAGTAAGGTCTGGTTTCCACAACTACATTTGCTTAATTTATTCTGCAAACTCTCGGCATACACTTCAGCAGTATAATGTAGGCAGAGAAATTTGACAGGGCTAGCTAAAAATATTATATATTATAGAAAGATCAAATGTATAAGGATTGGATAGACTTTTGTTTTCAGACTAATACATTCATGAACCATATTCATTCAATACTAAATCCAAATGCTTCCCATGTCACTGGAGAGTACGTACAGTGTGAATAGAGGCCAGCCGCATGTATCCTCTTTGCCCTTTTCTTATATTGATAAGTCCCATAAGTTTCTCCTTTCTGCTTAACCATAGTGTTCAGACAAATTGAAATACATGCAAATGCAATTCTATTCGTCAACAGTGTGCAATGGTGTTGGAAAAACAATAGATTAATTAAGATAACAGTATCTTCTGTAAACTTGAAAACAAATAATTGTTTTTAATGTCTGACATTAAAGGTGAGTTTTTAAAACAACTATTGTGTTCTTCTAAGGTACTGCATCTGGAATTAGCTCAACCTGTGAAAACATTCTTCTCCTTCCAGAAATTAACTTAATTGATCCCTTTCAAGTACATGTTCTTTAATGGCCTTTGGTCACTTTTAATGTCAATTTTAGCTACAGCTGAATCTAAACAACTGCAGTTTATGTGGTCATTATATAACTCATCTAGATTGATCAGTTTAATATCTGATTTTTCAAGATTTCCTTACAATTCTGGAATTTTAGCAATGCAGATATTTTCCTTTTGCCCAAGGCAATAATAGATGTGGTGTGCAAACACTGCTTTAAAGAGGGTGTCTGTCTGCTGATTTACATATTTTAAAAGTATTAAGATCAAAAGTAATGAGAATTTAATCCATATGGCATGTAAAAGATAAATAGGAATATTAATACTGTATCAAATACTAATTAAAGGAAACACCAGTCCTATTTTTAAAATCTTGCATGCAGATGAAAAAGAAGTCACTGCAAAGTTAAGATCTGATTCTTAAAGAAATTAAGAAATTTTTTTCAAGCCCAGATTCTAACTGAGACTGAGTTCATATGCTAGGCCAAATTCTGTTTGCATAGTACTTCACAGTATCACTGGAGTATCCCTTTCTTTCCAAGTATCTCACGTGATTCTAAAACTGAAAACTTCCATCAGCTTTACTACCTCAGCTTTTAATATAGAATTTCCCTTTCATTATCCAAGGAGCTGAAATACCAGTGTTTTCTAACTTGCCTAAGCATACATGTCAAGGCTGTAAAATAGCTGATTCATGGGAACCCTGTTGGATTTTGATCAAGTCTTGTGTGCAGATTGTAGCAGTGGTGAAGAAAATGTCATCTCCTTCAATGAAAACTTTAGACAAGAGTGGTCAAGATGAGTCATAAGTTTGCCATGTCTTCAGGCTAGACTAAACTTGTCTTTCACTGTTATGGAATTTGTAGGTGAAAGTACTTTGGGATGTGTGCTCCTGGCAGAGCAGCAAGTGCTCAGAAAAACTGGCTCTGGTTACACTAGAATTAGAAGCTTTAGTGCAGTGCCAACCTAACACTCCACACAGACAAACCAGCCGTAGCTAGACACGTGTATGCATCATGGAGATACATTTAGAGCTTCATTATTTCTAAGACTGTAGACCTTCAGTTCTCCATTAAGTCTTTGTTATAAATATTAAAAGGTAGGGGATACACTTTTAACAGAGGAGGTAGTTAGCTTGCAGTGAAAAGTTTCCTTTGAAATATGAGAAAAATAAACAGAGAGAGCTTATAACAAGTTTTGCTGGTACTGCAGAGTCTTGTAAGTGAAAGAATAAACTTCTTCATTTGCTGTAGCAGGCTGAAAAAGACCTGTGAATAACTGGAGTGATTTTTCTTCATTTGTGCCTTGAAGAATATGTGTACACCAAAGCTGTCTGAGACACAGCTGAGCCAGCCAGAGTGGAGAGAAAAGTCTAAAATGTTGAATCTTGCTTAGTCTTGTGCACTATTCAAACTGTAATTCTTTCCTGTAGATCTATGGTTCCTATGTGTTTCTGTAGTAACTACAGCAAGTAGTCATCGCAATACAGCAAATCTTGCCCTCCATGGGCTGACAAAATGGGCTCTGATCAGTGGACCATTTTCTGTTTAAAGGTGGCAGTGATTCTACTGTAGAAGGCAGTAAGACACTCTGCAGACTGCATAAACCTCCAGTGTGGCTGTTGTGTTCCTCTTGGCCAAATCAGAGTGGTCAGGACAAAGTTGTTTTGTCAGCAGATCAACAAATCACAATTCTTCTGCAACCTTCTGTCCACTTTGAAAGTGCTACTTCATTCTAAAGAAAACGGTACAGCATCAAGCAAGTACCAGTTGTTCCATGCATGCATGGAGCAAAGTTGTCAAGGAACTGGCCACTCAATGCAACAGGCAATTTGATGTAAAAGGAAAAATGCAGTCACTAGAGAAAGAATGTGAAGGAGAGTGCTGGAAAACATTCCCAGCTGCATGTGTGTAAAGCCAGTGTAGCCAATCCAACAGATGATGACTGAGGATATAGACCCATCTGCTTCTTGTCCTCTTCCAGGAAATACTAGGTAGGCGCAGTAATTGCACACTGTGCCGCTTCTTTGCAGTCAGTCTAAGGATGATTTCACAAAAGTACCAGCCCTGGTCCATCTAGAAGAAGCTGAGCTTTGTCCTGGGTGAGTTAATGCTTTTTTTCTCAATTGTAATTGTCAAATATCTGGCAGTTGGCTGCATTGGCTCTGTGCCTTCTGAGTCATGGCCTCTCTGGGAAGGAAGGATGTGGTTAAGCTCACTGAAGTTGTTTTGTGGACTGCTGAGTGGCTACAGGGCCTTGTATCCCAGGTGTGGTTTTTTCTCTTCCCTTTCCTGCAGAATAGCCCAGGTACTGTTTTTAATAGTTTCTGTGTATTTTGTAAAAGACCTTTTAAATATTGAATACATTTTCATTTTCCAGCTGTAAAATTAAAACATAGAAGTATATCATCACATGGTTTATTCAGTCTTGAAGCAATTTTGAAATGTTAACCGGAAAAATCTATCTGCCTTGGAGCATTTTTACATCAAACATTCCATGAAAATATTTTCCTGAAACTCTTTAAGTATTTCCAAATATTAAAGAAGAGAGATGGCTTTCCGAGTATGGGTGATGGGCTAATGCAGATAGTGTCAAGTTCCCTTTTTTTTTACAAAAAAGTAATGTAAGCATTACAGTGGGGGGAGACTGACCAGCATCACTTGTCACTGGCACAGGCTGACACACTGCTGATACCAATTCACATTCTGACAGAGGTGTTGTAGACACCAAACAAACAGAGTTTGTTGGTAAGCACTTTGACATGCATAGACAAGAACCAAAGAGAAGTAAACAAGTGGCACAATGAGTAGTTTTGGAAATAAATATACAGGTGGGTATACCCTTCTCTCCTCATACCATTCCCTCCTCAGCCTCATCTTAGTTTAGCTTTTGAAATGGTTTCTAGTAGCCATGCCTTCATTGCCCTTTTGAGAGCTGGGGAAGAGCAAGTGGTGGTGATTGGAAGAGGGATAATGATCTTTTCCCTTCAAGACAGGATGATTTCCTGAAGAGGGAAGGTTTTTTATTCCTACAGTGTGTGTAGTACCTGTGTATATATCTTGAGGATGTACTGTTGGCTCTGTATCTATCAGATAATAAAACTCATCTTGGATCAGCATTAAGGTTAGCTTAGTGCCCTCTAGAAATCTACTGGGCAGCAGTTTATTCTTGGAGTTTATTGTGGTTCTGAACCTAAATTATTTCTTTACAACTTTCCTTGTCTTTTGTAGTTTTTATCGAGATAATTCTTATTCCTGTCCTCCAGCTGGAGAAGCAAAGCCGAGTACTTCCTAATCACTGCCTATGAATTTAAAAGATCTCTGCTTCTTTTAGTGAGGGACTTAGAGATCTGAAGCCCTCATCCTCATCATATCCGCCTCTGTGTTTATGATAGCTTTATAGCTGTATTCCAGAAAAAAGGTATATTCTGGTGGCCTTCTACTTAGAGATGAGCCCAAATGAGTAGAGCCGGATTGAAAAGATGCTAATCCTAGAGCACATACTACTTCCCCAGGATGGTGCCTGTCTTTCCTTAGGGCTGTGGTTTCCAATCTAATTGCAAGACAAGGACAGTCTCCCAACAGCTCCAACACCTCTGTGTAGTAGAAATTCCTTCTGTAAGCCTGGGTTGTGTAACAACTCATGTTTACAGGTGTGAATGCTAGGCTCTAGTATTTGCTGTGGATCAGTGTCATTGGAACAGCACTATTGAGCTGGGCAGCTGGGTCACTAAGGTACCAAAGCAGCACCTCAGTCAACTCAGATAATACTCAAGAATAGAAACTCATTCAAAACTTGACACAGCCGTTTTTTCCATACTCAGCCAGATCTTTTGCAGGATACACTATCATTTTATTGGCCATTTTTGCACCTTTCCTGAAGCCAGGGTTCTCAGTACAGACACATGTGGATTTTTCTGCCTTTGAGAAAAAAGACTTCCAGAAGATTGTGACAACTAAATGGTAGTTATGTGTGTGATATGAGTATTACTCATCATTTGCAGAAGTCAATGTGTGCAAACCATAGTCTGAGACACTTTTCACAAATCTCTGAGCATAAAAGAGGTTTTGAATGTTGAAGTATTGAAGCATTCCTGCAGTTCAGGTGCTATCCTGCTACAGGGACAGGATATTGCAGCTGCTGTCTGATGCTGGAAGATGTCTTTCCTAGATGTCACATGCTGCCAATTTACAGAGCAGCTCAGAGAAGCAGCCTGCAATTTCTTCAGCCTCCTCACAGGTAATTCCTGTTACTACCAACACAATTGGGTAAAACACAAAAACAAAACGCAAACATGTCTCTTCCTAGCAGGCTGGGGCCAGCATGGTATTTAACACAAATTTTAAAAGAATATGAACAAGAATACTAATGCATAACATTTAATAACATATCATTTCAAAACTATTTGTATACAAACAAAATAGGTCAATGAAAACAGGTAATTACTAGCACCTGAAGCAGACTAGAGATGGCAAAAATTAATCAAATTAATGAACAGCTTAAATGACCTATAAAATGGGCATTGAGCTTCACTTTAATGACCAGGCAAATAGCAATATATTCCCTCTTTGGAGCATCTGAAGTTTGGAACAACCCACCAATAAGGAGTGTAAGAATAAGGGTTGTGAGAAAAATTTTCCTTTCATGTGCAAACAGAGGTATTGTAGTGCAATTTTACATCCATATGGGTCAGTGATGAAAACTTTGAGTGGGTACCTTAGCTCTAGGTAGCCTGGCTTTCCAGAGCTGTGAGAAGTCAACAGAACTGTGACTGCTTAACTACTTCCAGTAATTTGTTCACCTAGGCAGTTACCTGTGCCTCAATCCTGAGTAATGCAGCCTCTCAAGATATGACAAAATTCCAATAGTTATTGTATCACAATTTAATTCAGAGCATTTGGAAATGAGATGCTTTCATTGCTGGATAGATGTTTTACCACTTGTGTTCAGCACACTTACAAAATCTGCTCACTAAGAGGATAAAACCTGTTGCCAGATTTTGCAGGCTTTTTCCTCTTTCACTCCCTCATCCAAGGACTGGTGAGCAGCATAGGACCAGGAATTAAGAGTGGAAATCCTGTATCTCAAAAATCTAAGGGCTATAAACGCATCACCAAAAACTGCTGTAGAGCATAATTGCCCTAAGGTTGCCTTATCAGCGCCAACATGCAGCTTGCTATATATAAAACTTTTAAAGCAACTCCAGCTATACTGCTGTCCTAGTATGATTCAGAAAGCTGAGCACATGCCTTCTTTACCATGGAGCGCACTACAGGGAAAGCATGCCCTGAGCAGACTAAACCAAGGAGAAGATATGAGGATGAGCCTATGGATCAGCAATTACAATTACTGAAAAAAGGACCAAAAAACATTACTGGTGCTGGTTCAAGCCACGGGTACAATGGCAACTGCAGTGAAGCTGCTTCATAGTCTTCCCTTGTCTGTGTATGGAGGGAAGATTCTAGTTCTTCCTTCAGTCCGCACAGGCAAATCTCAATTACTTGGAATTTGTTCAGGAGAAGGGTGAATTTTACCCTAAAGGAATTAGGAAGCATTATAGATCCAACATATGGGACCATATGTCATTGTATTGTTTCCAAATGTTTCTTTTTGAGCTTTTTCCCTCCATTGCGAACAGATTATTTCACCACACATTGTCTAGAGAAGAAGGGGGTTTCATATTCCAATTTCTTTCATTTAAGCACTATTAAATCTATATCAGTTTCATAATACTGTTTTTCAACATTATTTCATCCTTTGTTTCAAACATGCACACCACAAGTGTGGTTTGAGGCAAGTGCTTTTAATATATTCTTCAGGCACTGCCAAAGTCAATGGCAGAAATAGAGAATACAAGCAGAGATGGTCCTAAACCACCCCTAAACGAAAATATTCCACTTGTTTATAAAGCTGTTCAAAATCAAACCAAGCCTTTTGCTTGACTCTTAATAGAAGGAAACCAGCACTGATGTTTGATTGTGAGTCTAATGAAACTAAAATTGGAGATGTGTGGATTCTGCCCTCTCTTTTCTTTGCAGACCAATATGCTCATGTAATGTAAATTGAGCTGGTCTGTATCTCCTCCTTTTCCTGTGATTTTCTGCTCCAGCCTTGGAGAAGAGCTCTGGTGTCCAGTGACATCTGTTCTAAATCATGTTTCTGAAAAAATGTAAATACAGAAAACTTGAGGTCAGACCCAGACAAAGCACTGGGCTAGCTCCCAAGGCCTCTCTACATCTGGGTTTGTTTGATGTCAAGAAGGCTGTCCACAATCAGAATCTTCAGTGGCGGTAGTAAGAGACTCTTCAAATAAGGCTTTCCATGGATTTTTGCACAGGTATTGTAAGTATTAAAACCCTTTGATGAGCTCTCTATCTATAAAAATCTGTGGCTGGTTGGGTGCAGGCCTCTTCTGAAAAGAAGGATGTTCTGAGGAGTACAATTTCTTCATCCTGTCCAAATGATGGAGATGGTCTTCTGTGACTTTCTCCAGCCTCAGCCACTCTCACACTTTCCATGTTTTTTATATTTAGTTTTTGTTTGTGTCTAATTCTGGTAATGTCTGGTTGCGTGTCTGCACAAGCCTGCGTAGTTCCCAGACCATTAATTTATCAGAATTGATAGATTTAAAACATTCTAAGTTTTGCTGGGCAGTGATACCTTCACGTTGGACTACTTGAAGGCAACATTGCAGAAGAAAGTACTGAAGGCCACATTCATAAAAGAGCTGAAGTGCCTAAATGAGTCTGTTGAATTGTACAGAGAAGGCATCAGCAGACCTTAGATTCATGGGTGTTAGAAAATTGCCCTAGGCATGGGATAGTAAACTCCTTGGTCTCTGTAAGCTTGATAGAGGTGCTTTTTGTTTTCCTGTTCTAGGGCCTTTGGGCACTGTTCTGGGCATTATTGTTTCCCTAAGATCAATAACTGTGAAAATCAAGCTCTGTTGGAAAAGCCACAGAGAAGCAGAGACTTCTTAACTCGAAAACAGCTTTAGAATGTGGAGTTGGCATACATTTTACATTTTTATCGAGTGTGTATTTACCAATTAGTCAGCAGCCCGAGCCAGTGGATTTAATGAACTTTGTGTGATTTATGCATAGCTTTTATTAATTGTGCCAATAGGGATAAACGTTGGATACAAATAGATGCAGGTGTCTCACTTCTTTCTCCTTTAAATAATACTATTTCTTGTCATTAAACTACTTTATTTTTGTCTAAACTATGTGTTAGAAAGTGATTATTTCTTACCTTCCATACTACTGTTCTTCCAAAGGTAAGGCTCAAAACTTTCACCAACCCATATTCTCACTGGTCTGGGCTATGCCCAAGGCCAATATAGAAGTTCAGAGAAGAAAGCATTTTCTCCTTCTCCCCTTTCTCCCATCAGTGGAATGTACATTAAATAGTAAGTAGGCCACGGAAACAGAGAGCATGTGAATGACTTGAGATCCTGGTAATTTGAGCAGTCAGGGAAAAAGGGGGCCAGCACCTGGCTTTCAATCTCTGTTTCAATGAATATTTAACTACTTTATGTAAAGTGGGACACTTTCAACAAATGAGCCTAACTGCCGGGTTAGAAAATATTCTAACCCAGCAGTTAGGCTACTCTCCTGAGAAGCACGATGTTTGGGTTCAGGTCCCTGTACCAAATCACTTAAAGGAGGTGCTTGAAGATACATCTTTCACAACCTAAGAACATGGCCTAATCACTGAGTTTTTGGATATCAGGGGTGGCAGCACTACCTCCTCTGTTTTTGGGAAAGGAGTCCCCTTGTGACAAAATCAAAATGTTTTGTTTTTTGAGATGCCAGAATGAATTCTTTCAACATCTCTGAAGTTTTTTCATGTTATTTCAGCTGAAACTGTTAGTTAATATGACCTGAATTCATAAAACAAAAGTTTCTGTTGCCCTAAAATCCCATATTAGTGAGGGAACAAATTGATAAAAAAGAAGCCTCATTAACTTCTAAGTCAGGTTAGACACTCTACAGTTGTCTGGTCGTGGCAATTCCTGCATTGGGCCCATCAATGGCTGTGCTTTATGGATTTTATTGGGATTCTTCCCTTCCACATAGGTGGAAGTTCCTCCCCTTTGGAAGTAAGGAGGACTGTGATCTTGAGTACCCAGAACTGAAAGAAGATTTAAATTATCCTGCTGCAGAATGCTAACGGCCAAAAAGTAGGAACACCTTTCAGAAATCTAGGCATTTTCACCCGTTAAACACCATTTGGAACTTACACAACTAAATACTAGGCTATTTTTAGAGATAAACCCCCTTATGCACATTGGAAAGTGTAGTGAGATAATTTTATTGACTTTGTGTGCTACTTCAATAGTTTCTCATCTTCAAATGCCAGTAATCTAGAAGAGACTTTATGATACCATCAAAAGAAAAAAACAGAATCCAAGTTCTTGTGATGTCATTGACTTTTTCCTTCACTGAGTATGGATAATAAGCATGTTTTTCTGATGTTCTAAGTTCAATTGCCATAGTTCTATTTTTATTAGATGTTAGAAATATGTCTGAATGCCATTGTAGTTACACTTGGCATCAGCAGAGCGCTTCTTATTCACAGGTTTGCCATGAATTCTTTAAAAGGATAAGAAAAACACAGTCGCAGGCAGGATTTTTGATTTTGTCCTTTTGTTTCTACATTGCCACCCCTTTGGTGGTGTGATACATGACAGGACATGAAACATTTGCTTCTGAGTATTTTCATTTTAGAAACAAAACTAGAAAAGGTAACCAGCTGTGCTCTCTCAGTTCGTTGGTCCCCTTGGACCCTCTCCTATCTTGGTGTTTCATTGCAAGGATGAACTCTGATGAGCTCAGCCTCCTTTTGGCGAGCCCAGGTTCACAGCCAGTGTTTGGGCACTCAAGTCTTTCTTGAGTAGTGGCACAAGCTACTGCTGTTTCTTGTATAAGAGGAGCAATATATCATGGAGCTCTTCATAGTACGATTTACTATCTTCTCCTCTCTGTGTGTTGCACTGCAGTAAAATAAGTAATGATAATGTTTAGAATGTCATCGTAAGACATCTGAATTTAATACTTCAGCAGAGATAACTGGGGAATTCATCGCTCACATTCTGTGTATGTTCAAACTGTTATCCTAGTCCTGGCTATCTGCAGCCGTGGAGGAAAGAGAAAGAAGGACGAGTGTAATGAAGACATTAGCCCTTTGCTGGCACTGTCAGGTGGTACAGGCACCTCCTCATCCCAGGCCACACAGCAGCTGTGTAGCCAGCCTGCCACATCCTACTCTGCAAGGCTTTATGTTGAAACCTACTAACTGGAGTCCATTTTCTCTGCAAAATAAATACACAAAATATGTAAAGCTAAGACTTCATATGCTGAAACAGCTACCTAATATATTTTGTATCTCTACACAAACTTTCCAGATCAAGTCCTAATAGCAGAGATTGAATTGCAGAATGCAAAAGAGGATGGTAAGTGTAGTTGACCTCTCCTATGTATTTTACTAATAAAAATAAGGATTTATGGTTCTGTATAAATAATATTGTGAACAATGCTAACAAAATGGTGAAAGAACAGTAATTTGTTTTGGGCAAATACATGTTATTGGTTGAGAGTAAGAAAAAGGGATAAAACACTAAACGTATTTTAAAGAAGATTGGTCCCATCTTATAAGGCCTCACAGGATCCATCATTATGCAGTGCGGTAACGAATTGACTTCATGTAGACTGCTGGCATGAATGAGTGTTTGCAGTAAAAATTGAAAATCTTATTTTCCTGTATGTGGTGGTGTAGATAGTTGTCTTCTATTAATTTTCATCTTCAGAGAAAAAAAGATACCTTTGGAACCTCATATTTTTGTGTCTGCATTTTGAAGTTACTAGTAATGCAAAATGACCTAAGCAAAAATGAAACGTGTGACAAGAGAGAGATAATTTTCTGCTGCTCTACCTTGTGAAAGCAAACAATGAACTGTAACTTAGGGTCCACAAGTCATGTTTCTTTCCTTTTTTCTATATTATAATTTAAATGTTTTTCAAAACTTACTGTTTTATGGGTCTCTTTGAAGTAATTTGGTTTGTACATTATTTGAAAACATAAATCTTGCTGATTATCTTCAATTTGCTTTTGTCCACCCAACAGTCTCATATTCATTTAATTTAGACAATGATGAGCAGCTATACATTGATTGATACTCTCCATGAAAGCACAAGTTATTCTTAAGTTTATTTTATTGAAGAGCCTGGCATAAGAATTTTTCATCAAAGGTTAGCCTTAAGTACTCTTTAAGTATTAGTGTGTGTTGGTAAAAAGTATGTGGCTCTCAATTATCTCTGAATTATAACTGCTTCATGACTTGAGTATTGTGTAGATAGACTGAGTGATGAACTTTAAAAATGTATTGTATCTTATACGAGTGAAGAGAAATGCATATTTCTCTCTGCCCATAGCCTTTTACTCTACAGTGCCCTTTAATAATCGGAATAATTAAGACAGTCCTTTCAAAACACAGGAGTTAAAATTCTGTTACGCATTTTCATTTTAACCTTATTTCTCTAAGCCATGTTAATATCAAGGTGTTTCTCTGATCCTTTCCAATTTTTCCCTTGTATTTATATGCTTAGTGTTGGGGCTGGCTTCAGAGGAACTAGTTCTAGTAGTGAAGGTGTGCAGCCATGTTAGTGTTTTCAGGATATGAGCCTTTCTACTGGGGCCAGGATATTTTCATTATTATTATGGCATTACTTCAGTAGGAGACTTTGATGAATCTGTTCACAGCAGTAAAGCTGATTTTTAGGTTTTGTCTCCACGGGAAAGTTAGTGTAGAATAAGCCGCAATATAAATTTATGATACAGCAACTCAATGCATGCCAGTGCTTTGCAAAGCTACTCAAGCTAGATGTGAATCAGACCCCGGAGGCAGTATAGCTGGATGAGTGCAGTTCCGTGCCTAAGCTAATTAGTCCTACTGAGAAGTAGGATATGTTATGGAAGAGAGTTATGTTAATATGGCCATACTTCCTGGCTATCCAAAAGAGAGAAATGAGAAGTGGCATTCTGTCGCAATAGGTATGCTTGCGATGCACCGGTTCGTTCATGTTGTAACTCTGTGCGGTCCTTTGTAGGTCATTCACACAAGGAGTTAGTGCACAGTGATTAATAAAGCATTAATTCAAACTTTTCGTACTTTACAATACCCCCAGACCCAAGTACAGAATCAGGACACAAATAGATTTTGATGTTGTTATATCACAAGCTATTCTATTGGGATGCACAATTCAATACCAGCCAAGAATCTAGTATGGACTTGTAAGAAATGGGTTGAAAAAAAGTCAAATATCTGTAGTAATTAGGAGTTGGAAAACATATCCAAATCAACTCCACAAAAAAATTCCAGAAATCACTTAACCTGTATTTTCTGGAGTGACAAGAAATCCTGTGTACCTGCAGTAACATGCGATGGAGGAGCCTGATTTTCTAGAAGGGGTAAGCTGTAATGGTTTAAAAACCAGCCTTTCCAGTGCCTCAGTTTGAACCCTGAAATCAATGCTCATTTTGGTAAAGAAGGGTTCATCAAGTTCTGAGGAATAAAACGTCATCAAAGTCACTTGAATTAGTCACATTTATAAATAAAGACTAATTCCGTAGCATTTACCATTTTTAAATAAGTGACCTTCAAGTACAAGTATTGTGATCAGAGGGGAATATAGTACAGTGAGCTGATTTACTAATGCAAGCTGTGCCCTGTCAAGAATAGTGATTTTAGAACGAAATAGCACACTGTCATGTGAGCAAGTCACTATAATACCAGAAGGTCAACTTACTTTATTTGTATACTTGCACATATGTGTATATCTTCCTCTGCCCCCATGAGCTGAAATCTTCACCAACATTTTCTTCAGAAGTGTTTAGGAAAGGCTGGATGAAAATTATTCTGTGTGCGTTGCACTCCCCGAACTCTTACTACAGGTGGTGTTGCTAAGTACCATGAAATACATAGCCTGAAATTACTATATTATTATTATTATTGACATCCCAGGGTCAGAATTCTTTGTAAACCTCCCTCACTTTTCTTTAAACATATCTTCTACATTTTCTGAATTTACTTTGCTATTACTGGACACTCCCATCTACTACTTCAGGATGAAAGACAAGTAACTGCACCGCTGGTAATGATGAGCCCTTATTTTTATGTCTAGCATCCTTCGACTAGATTCGTAGTGTAAGTTGTAAATAAGAGGTTGTGATTTGGATTTGAAAGGAGTACAAAAAACAAACCTAGATGCTCTTTCACAGGTTAACAGACATCTTTAAAGCCTGAAGGATTTTTCTACTCCTGCTTATGCTTCTTCAGTTTCTCTTTCAAAATATTCCTTCAGAATTTAGTGGCCTGAGTTTCATCTGTAGATCACTTCCATACTATCACTAATTGAGGGTCCCAGTAGCATTTAACAACCCCTTAAAGAAATGGATTGCTGTAGAATGGAGGTCAGCAGCTTTAGTTTCCTTTATCTAGCCAAGACACCTCCTTTACTTCCAACATTTACCAATGTCAGACCAAAGTACTGTAGCAACACCAGGAAGCAAATACCTAACTAGTGGTATTTTTACAAGCTTCAGTCAAGCTTTCTTTAATACCTCCTTTAAAAGTTACTGCTATCAACTACCTTGAATTCAGAAAAAGACCTTCTTTCTTAATGAAGAAATCTACTGAGAGTTTTATCTTGGGCTTCTACCATTTATTCTTTGAAATATATGCTGAATCTGCTACACTCAAATTTGAGATACTAGTTGTATCAATATGGACCCATGGTTTCAAGCCTTTAGATATGCAAATTGTGTTTCTGTAACGAACAAAACCTTAGAGACCATGCTGTTGTGGTTCCACAGAGCCTTTATTGCGCCTCATCATTATGCTAAATTAATACAAATTTCCTGTGTGTCCAGAATTCAAAGTCAATCAAGTGGCTTAATCTCTGAGGGCATGGGATAAAAATGCTATTATTACAGTTTGGAAGAAGGTGAGGGATTACCTTTAAATGTATCCAGGCTATATGCTACAGCAGCAACTCTGAAACACAGACCATTATGAACCACATCTTAATAGAGTGTGAACTTACAGATTGCCTCCTGCCCTACTTTTGATCGCACAGACTAACTCCCCACAATTGTATGATGCATTTTTGGCAAATCCAGTAGTTGGCTCTGTGGAGAAGCAGTATTAGAAAGTTATTTGTGATTTGTTACTCTTCTTTAATGCACTGAATGTTTTGACTATTTTTAAAAGTTAATCTCACTGTTTACTTTTTGTGTTTGTTTCATCTTTTTCCCCATATGCTTTGCTTTTCTTAGCTAGCATCCACAAGACGAACCAATGCCAAATGTCCAGTGAGTTTTCTGAAGCATATTAGCACAAGATGTAGCTCTTAAGATCCACAATCTGCAGTTTGAAAATTTGTGTATTAGTAGTTCCAAATGTATTTTGGAGACCATCTCTAAAATTGATGATACTGTCATGTTATTTAGGACTTGTACTTTAAAGTTGCCAAAGCTATTTATTTAATTATATTGATTAAATCATCATCCTAATTCTCCTTTGAAGGAATAGCTGCCATCTTACTGTGTAGAAGTATCGTGAGTTGCTCCATTGTTGGCGTTGTGTTTGTGAGAATTTTTTGGATATCTTTTGTTTCTGAGCAATTTTGAAAATTTCTCATACCTCCAACATGGTGCATGGTTTTACTTCGGAAGAGAGGGAAGGACAAAATACTTGAAATTCTTTCTAATCCTATTTTCTTTAACTTCACTAAATAAACTGCATCGACAGTCTGAGTCCCAACCATGCCATAAAGCTGATGAGATATGCTTGCATCATGGCAAACCTCTGAGTGCACGATGCCTTTGTAGGTGTCCCAGTGTTTCTACTTTAGGACTAGTACCTCAGATAAAAACTCATGGAGAAGGGAAAACGGGGCATGTCCAGAAAACTGAAGAATGACTGGCTTTCCTTTGTATTCCTCTTTGCATGGAATTTCAACTTCAGCCTTTCAGAAGCTCAGGTTGATCTAGTGCACTGCTAACAAAAAGGCAAGTGTAATACAACCTTCCAGCCATAAACAGTTAAAGTTGATCTTGAAATATCTACAGTGAAGATTCTGATATTTGCCTTGTGAGAAGTTACCTCAGCCTTCGTTTCAGGTGCCTCTTAGGGATTTGTTCTGCTTGAATTTATTTATTTTAAGTTGATCTCTTTCCTGGTCATTTGAATATTAGCAACCTTACACCAAAAAAACCCCAAACAAACAACAACAACAAAACACAAACAGAAAAACCCACCCACACTTAAAAAACATTTCCAGTCCCATCCAAATCTATTTATCCTAATTTTCTCTCTCTCATAGTAACCAAGAGGAAAAGCCTTGGGTATAGTACAAAAGTAGGGCAAGCAGAGATATTTGCCCAGAATACTCTCCAGCCAAACATGGTTTGTGGCTCAGGGATGTCTCAATCTGGAAGTGATCTCTTCATATGTAATTGCTCTCAGTAGGCTTTTCTGCTGTGAAGTTCTTCATTAACTTGTATTGATCATACAGCATTGCTCAAACAGTGAGAGAGATATCACTTAGGTCACATGATAATGTGAGATAGATACATTTTTATCACCTGGTGGCTATGGTATTAACCGGGTCCTCTAGAACTAGGAAATAGGCTGTGGTATGTAGTAATTCCAGCATACCTGGAATGACCTGGTTTTCATCAGTAGCTGTCTCTTCTGAAAAGATCACAAGCCAACTGTATCGTGGGTTGCATCCTCAGCAGCATGGCCAGCAGATCACAGGAAGTGATTCTGCCCTTCTACTGTGCTCTGGTGAGACCCCACCTGGAGTGCTGCCTCCAGCTCTGGGTTTCCAAGCACGGGAAAGACAATATGTTGGAGCAAGTTCAGAGGAGGGCCACCAAGCTGATTATAGGGATGGAGCACCACTCCAATGAAGAAAAGATGAGACAACTGGGATTGTTCAGCCTGGAGGAGAGGCAGCTTCAGAATGACCTAATTGCAGTCTTCCAGTACCTAAAAAAGGGGCTCACAAGAAAGATGGAAAGAAACTTTTCACAAGGGAATGTAGTGTCAGGACAGAGGGAATGGCTTCAAATTGAAAGAGAGTAGATTTGAATTAAATACTAGGAAGAAATTCTTTACTCTGAGGCTGGTGAGGCACTGGAATAGGTTGCCCAGAGAAGTTGTAGATGTCCCATCCCTGGAAGTGTTGAAGGCCAGGTTGGATGGAGTTCTGAGCAACCTGGTCTAGTGGTAGATGTCCCTGCCCCTGTCAGGGGGGTTGAAAGTAGATGATCTTTAATGTTCCTTCCAACCCAGGCCATTCTATGATTTTATGAATTAACCAAAAAGCAGCTTCCACAACCACCTTGGGTCAAGTTTGAGGAGGGAAAGAAAAATAATGATCAGTTAAGTTTTCTGCATTGTTCGGAAGCAGTTTCTGCCATTCAGATGGTTTGGCATGAATTATTTTTTCCCTGAAGTTGCAGTTGTATCTGTGTAAACCTCTTGGACTCTGACGAATTGCCACACCTCTGGAACCCACTATTAAATGTTATTATGTGCAGGGCATATAAGGGCTTCTGTATATTCAACATACAAGAACACATCTTCAGGACCATACTTGTAGAAGCGTGCTGTTTGTTGACAGGTTTGAATCTCACCCGTGTTAGTCACTGACAGTTTAGTTCTTTGGCATGCTTTGTTTAATCTCTGCCTTTTTCCTCTACAGTCAAATCAGTCACAATAGAAACTGAAAGAACTGACAAATACTGAAGGATCAGAACTGTGTTGGAAAGAAAAAAACGGCAAAAGCCAAGATTCTAACTATTTATGGATCCTGTTTCCCAACAAAGTGTATCTAAAAGCCATTGTCTCAGGGTTCAGAGGCAGCTAAATGATTGATTTCACATAAAATATTTGTTGTTCTAATTACAGTGTCATCTGGGTTGTTGGCAACAAACAGATGCAAAAACAGCCTTTACATACCATCTTGAAAAACTTATGATTTGCTTAGTGTGCTTTATAATCTAAAGCATATGGCTCTGCATACAACTGCAGTATCCAAAATGAAGCCGTACGTAATGAATCATTGGGTGGAAGAAAATGCATTGCTTCTGTTACAAGTTCTTTCAGTGTGTGTATTCAAATGGTTCTGTTTAGGATTATAAACAAAAGGCTATGCTCACAGTTTCAGCAGTGTGTTACAGATTCTGGGATGCACATGACATCAAAGAGGCTACACTAATTTCCCTAGCAGTCTATGGCTCTTGGCACTATGAGCACACTCCATCTGAATAAACAGAATTCTACTTCACCACACTTGTGTGGGGGATCCGAGGTAATCGTGAAGCTTGGTTTTATTTTATATCTTTCTATAGGACTTTTTACTCCTTCAGATTCTGTGTGTTCAGTCAGTCTGGTAACTACATTTGAGCTATAGACTACAAAGCACTTGACACTGAAAATTATTAAATCTAATATATTATTTTTACATCATGAATCCAGGTAAGAGCTTTAAGTACACTGGAGTTGCTAAGGATTAATCAGTCTTTCTAAGAATTAATTTTATTTTTTTTTAAAGTAGTTAGCATCTTTTCCATTAGCAACACTTATGCGAAGATTCAGATATTTTGTGAGTTAGCAAGGGCTGAGGTCTTGTAACTCCTCGAAGCACATCTGATTTATCGTTCTTTCCATGCTTGCTTGTCAGTAGCAGCATGAAGAGTGCCAGCTCCTATAAATATTCCTGGACACTCTTATGTACAGAAAGGCACCAAGGGAATTTGGTGGCAGGAATGGTTCCCATCACACTAGATCTCATTGTATCAACAGAATAGATGGCCTTATTGAACATTTGCAGAGGTCTAAAGCTGCTGGTAGGTAGGCATGAAATATTCTGGAGAGAATTACAATTGTTAATAGTATTATGTCAATATGCCTCCAGGCTTCTGATGTTACTAGATTCATTTAATCCTCTGATGCCAGAACATAGGTTCAACTGCTTCACCATTAATGGTTTTTATTCCCTTTTCTTCTTTTGCTTAGTTTCTCAGTACCTCACTTAATAGTTTACTTTTTTGTCTTTTTCCTCCTTCCTATAGTTTTCGCTTTTCCTTCTTACTAGCCTCAGAAGGGAAAAGAACATAATGAAGACATACCTTGTTACTCAAGTCACCAAGGAGTCTTGCTCTTTATTCTCTCCTACCCTGTGTTGTTGTCTCTTGGTGTGGTTTTGCCTGTACTGAGATTAAAATCTTACAGAGACAGTGTGTTTATTTTCTATCAGGCTCCAGCATTTTTGCACAACTACCATAATATAATTGAATTTATAGTATGCAGCATAGACAAAATAACTTCACTATTTCCAAATGAAACTACAGATTATTCTACAGTATGTGTTCAGTGAAGCCTATTAGACCTGTTATCCTGTCCTTGTTTCTGATACTTTTATAGTTGGTAGCATTAACAGGCAGTCTACAAATCCCGTGTCGTGTGGGCCGGGTATCTCTTCGTGTGTGCTCGTACTGAAGTCACACTGACTGCAGTTCGGTGCAGGGATACGTGGGCCAGTTCTGCGCTAACGGGATTGAGTATGACAGGCAGACACAGCAGGAGCTCGGTGGGGACTGCTTGAGTATTCGCTCTGCTTCCCAGGCACATTTTTCACTTTACTCCCATTTTTCACTTTACTTCTGTTTTGCACTTAAGGTATGATACAAATTTGTGCAAATGGTGGAGAATCATGGGAACAGAAAAGGAAGGAAACTATATTTGTATGAATACTCATAGCCAAACAGCATCGTGTGCCCTTTGTAAATCGCTCTTATTTAAAATAAAGCTGAAATAATGAAAATCATGAAGTCTAGTTAATTTGCAGCAGTATTTACTGCACAAGTGATGTTCAGTCAGTCCCATTTAACACTGATGTGAGTGGGACCAGAATCATTAGCCCCTTGAGTCCTGTCCTTGAACAGACTTGCATAGCACACAAGAAAATGTAGCTGTTCCTTGAAGTCAACATGCTGCACATAATTATCCACTAGCATCCAGTCCAGGAGGAGGAGGTATGTTATCATGGTCTGTGAGGTCATTTCTGCATTTGCCTAAGACTTCAAGAGGAAAAGTGAAGTTAACTTGCTGCCTTGAAAAATGATTCAAAACTGGAAACTTGAAAACATCAAAATACATATAAATTATCAAAGGAGAACAAAGACAAGTTTTTCCACAAAAGTCTTCTCCCCAGGCTATAACAATGCTTTACATAGGCATGATCAATATATCCAGGCTTGAGAACCAAAGTCTTTTGGAATAAATTAGACTGGCAGGAAAAGAAACAAACAAAGAACAAATTAACATGATTTTAAACATTGCTTAAATTTTCATGAATGTAGACCTTGAGATGTTATGATGAGATCCCATGAGTCTGTGCTAATATTTGCTTATAATTAAGGGTTGCACTTTCATGTTTCATCTGATATTATAGATTGGAAATCAGCTACATGCTTACTATTTTTCTTGGTCATACTGATTTCTCTGCTTTATTTGCTTATTCTGTTAATAATATATAGGATCCCGTAAATGGCCCCATTACCTTTCCTTTAACAAACTGCCCCTTCTCATACTCTAAATCTCCTTGTTTGAGTAATTAGGAAAAAACTACCCTTCCTGTGATACTAGGTTTGTGTTCACTTGTAGCAGTAGAAGAGCCAAGACTAACCCCTCCCAAACCTGCTTTGGGTAAATGGCTTCAGAAGGAAAACGAGTGTATTCAGCTCCACTCTTCAATATGTGTTGTGGTGGATGAAGTCCCTTCAGGAAGGGAATTGGCAACACAGCCTCTTTGGGGCATTGACACATTGGCAAAGAACCTTTGTGTGCATTCCTTGCAAAAAAAGTAAGATGTCAACCAGTGTTTAGAGCCCCAGGTGTGCTGCACCATCCTTAACACAATGTGATTCACATCAGTTTATTTTACAAGTTCCAAATGCAGTTAAGCTGCTTCCTCACCATTTCTATGCAGAATTTTCCATTTTGGAAAACTTAGCAATGTTTGTCAAGATGATCAGCATCAAGACGTTTTTGAAGCAAGAGTTTAGTCATGAAGAGTTTATGGAGACCTGAACTTCATTTCAGCAAGCAAAATCTGATGATTCTGTTCCTCTGACATGCCTGCCCAGTGCCTGGTACCCATGTTTTCAATACTAAGATAATCAGGACAATAAGAACATCTAAGATGAGATTTTCACTGAATATCAAGTGAAGTCATCTGCCCCGTGGGAAGTCATTAAAAAAATACGCTTTTGCCGTTACTGTTTTGAAAGTATTGGTCAGGGCCCAAATCTTAGATGCAAAAGTACTCATGTCAGTGCTAAAGAGCACTTTGAAGGCTTTTGTTAAGTCTTACTGTTTGGCAGTTTGTACATTTCTGAAAGAGTCCTTTGCAGCTTATGGAAATGATGGATTTTTAAACAGAAAAATCTACTAAATAAGATAAGGCATAAGAAATCTGCTAATCATCTCCAAGCCAAGAGATGTCATTAGAAGTGTCGGTATAATGGATATGATGGCTAATTGAAGAAAAATATTTCCATTTCAGCCATAAGAAAACAAAGAAGAATCACGTGGAAATTCAGAAACTATATCCCAGAATTTAAAAGATCAATACAGATCTTCTGCAGACTGAGACTTCTGAAAAAAATCACATTAGAGAAATTAATTCCTGCTAAGCTAGACGTGATCTGTGTCACATCTTCAATAGTTTTTAGCTTAAGTCAAAACATGCCTTTTTTAAAAGCTTCTAGTCTTAACCTGAGTTTCCATCATAATGCTAAATATTTTTTCTCCTAATTTATTTGCTTTCAGTATGTGCTGTATTTCTGGTCTAAAATTTTCTTCTGCTTCTAACCATTAGTTAGTCTAGACTTTTGTTTTCAAATGTGAAAAACCCTTCACTTTCTTTACAGGGGTTTACACTTGCTTCAAATCACTTCTTAATCTTCTTTTGAAAAAATGAAGTAAAACAGTCTTCTTATATTTCTCACCATATGGCAGATTTTCCAGATTTCAAATTGTTCCTGTTCTCAAAACATTCTGCCCTTTATTGCATCCACTTTAAAATAATTCTGTACACAACAATAAAACTGTTTTCGTGTTTCTGTTGAGTAGTCCTCTCTTCTTTGCACCCAGTCTATTTCATATTCAGCTGAATATCTGTAGTTCCCAAGTCTCTCCTGGAGACACTGCTTTCCAACTATGCAATTCCCAGTTCATAAAAATGTATCTCGAATGTTCGACTTTGCATTTAGTTGAAAAAAGATATATTTTTAATCTGTCTGAGCTCTGCAAGGTCCTGGTTTTTTGGCTTGGGCTCTTATGTATCAGAGAAATAAAAAGGATAACCAATAGTGGCAATAGAGGACTAAACAGGAGCACAATCGATTTCTTTACTTATAAATACTTTCTACTCCAACAGATTGATCCATTAGCCAGTTTCTATTTCCCTTCACTGTGAGGAACATCAATTTAGTGGTGTCTTTAGGGAAGCATCTACATGAGCCTGCTCACCCACGTGAGTCAGCCTCTCTGGGCTCAAGCACGAGGAGGATGCCCAGAACCTCAGCTACTCTACACTTCGATCAGCTGACACAGTACACTTGGCAGAAAGCATTTTGCCTACTTTCTTTTATTTCTGCGCTGCAGTAAGGGATTTATCAAATAAGAAATTGTAGCCTAAGGAATTTCTGTGCTCAGAGTACAAGAAAAGGTTTTCTTCCAGACAAAAGGGGGTCAGATCTCTTTCTTAAAAAGTGGTGCTAAAGGACAACGTGAAGAAAGTGCATGTGCTCACACTCACTCATCTGGTCTCTAAATTTGTAGCAAACTAAGGAGCCTGGACATGCCAGAGGCACTTGGCACAATTTCTGTGCAGTATAGACAATACCTTGTTAATGATACTGGTACTGCTACTATTGCTATTAAATTACGAGTGACTTTTTTCTTATTGGTGGCTTTAAGTTTGTCATCCAAGCAAAATATTTTAGAACAGCATTTACAATGCCTGTGCAACTGCTGAGTGTTGAGCACATGTTAATACCATTTTCTCCAGATATGGTAGTTTATGATAAATGTTACCAGATTTTGTACTGTTCATGCAGTGTGCAACTAAGACAAATGGGCCCACTGAAAGGGTATTTCCTTTGGAGAACACAAGCTGCAGACCACCCGTAGGATACACAGAAATAATTAAGTGTCAGGATAAAAAGGTAGAGCAAAATATTAGTGACTCAGAATCGTAATGAATAAAAGACATTTAAAAAACCCAACCTATATATATGTGTGTTTTGAAAAAAAAGAATGTGAAGGCCTCAAGACCACTTAGGGGAAAGGAAAAAAAAACACTCCATCACATTACTGTACTGTTTAAAAACTTCTAAATATTTGTGTGCTGTGTTTTTACTTCTGGCAAGCTGCAGAGAGGTGTGTGAAATGATGCAAAAGAGTGAGGACCTGATTTCATACCAGCCTCTTCCTAGAATAAAAAAAAATTTTCATTGAGAGGTATTCAAAAACTGTATTGCTGTAAGAAAAAACTCAAATGGCCTTGCGACTGAAAACATTGCTTGCAAGAATTGCAGACCCTGCTGGCCTGAGAAAGAAAGCTCTAAGATCAATTTGATTAACTTTCAGAGCAGAGAGAGGCTAGAATGTAGTTATGACAGATCTTCCACAACATTTTCAGACTTCAGAGAGAACAAAATTGCACTTATATCCTATCTAAATCATAGTGAAAAAAACTTTCAAAGAAACAGATATTATTTGGGCACCCAGTTTCCTCAGAAGTATTTTCTGGTACAGCTTCTGCTTTGTCTGGCTGTATACAACACAGGCAAGTAGCAAAGGTTCTGGCTCAGCCACCACAATCTCTTTAGCAAAAATATAAAGGTTTACTTAACTTGAAAGTATAAAGTATTGAAGCATTGGCTATTAAATGAGCAAGCAGCATGAGTGTATTATTTTAAAGTTTTTTGTATTAGTGGATAAATATAACCTTTCTCTATAAAATCAGGTTTGAATTTTAGACCCAGCTCTGCAGTCAGTTCCCTGGTGGTCATTTAACCACCATCCCTCCCAGGTGTTGTGATGGAATGGAACAAGTGCTCCTCTCCCACGCAGACATTGCAGTCACACACTGAGAGGAAATTATTATCTCTAAAATTTTATTGTTAAGAGGGAGAAAGACAGTGAAAGAGAGAAAATCTCTTAGAACAGTCAGTCTTTTGGCTGAAAAGGGCAAAGTTCAAACATCTCCTCTACCTCATTCAGATTGCGGGTACAAACTGTAAGCCTGAGTGCATAATAAACCTTTGTAATGTTACCTGCTCCTTAAGGCCAGATCTTGTCAATGGATTTGTGAGATTAGAGCCCTGCATCTGCAAAAGCCATATTAACTTCAGTTTTAAAGTGTTTAAAGGAACCCATGCTACTTGATCTTTGTGCTGGCCTTTTGTATAGGAGCAAGTTCCTTGTGCAGTATGGAATGCAAATGTATAAGATGTGTATTTTTCCTTCGGTGCTGCCAAACCCTGTTTTTATTCATACTGTCACTAAAATAATTTTCAACAGGGAGATATGAGAAAAGTCAAAGGCATTGGAAGAATCATTTGAAAAGTAAATTACCTTTCCTTACCCCCCACAGTATCTTGTAGTAATTTACTTATCCTGAAAATAGTTATCCTGTAATCCCAAGTATGTACCACAGAAAATACCTGGTAAAATAGAATATAGCACACCATAATGTCTTTTCTCCTTAATACTACAAAAAAAAAANAAAAAAAAAAAAAAAGCAGAGCAAGCTGTTAGTTCTTTTAAGAAACCCTTCTGAAATATTTCCTTCATCTTTAAATTCTGCTTTCCAGAGGACTTAAAGCAACTGTTACTTTACAGCACATCACAAATTATATGAAGAAAGTGTAATTCCAAACTGGTTCGGTTAATCTGATTAAACAGAGAGCTATGTCAAGAAGGTAGCCTTTTTATATAATGAAAATGATGATAATAGACTAAGTCTCATCAGTCAAGAGACTTTATTACTGTCGACTGTAGAAAAAACTATTTTGTTGCTGCTGAATGATACGTCCTTAGCTAGTCACAATATAACTCATTTCCTGCTTAGATAACAGAAGATATTAAGATAAAGTGTGAAAGGAATAAGGAACTGTGTGATATAGATATATGGAAGAATAAAAAATGTTAAAAAGTGAAAATGAAGTTCTGCATAAAAACTTGCATTTGAACTAAGTTTCAAAAGAGAAAACAAAGATTCCCAAATTTGTTTGCTTACTTTGGATGGAGCAGACTTGCTAATAAATCCAGGACCAAATAGGACAGAAGAAAAGACTGTTTGCAGACTAAAATGTGCTAAGACGTTCACAGCACCTGGCACAGCTTAAAACTAAACTGTGTTATCTTACTGTAGGTTCAGAAAACTGTCTTGAACAGAAGCTGAGAACACCTCGTCGACGATGTCAGCAGCCCAAAATGCTGAATAGCCCTGAGGACAACATGTACTATAACCAGTTAAATGTGAGTTCAAAGTGGCAATAAAGCTGTTTTACTGGCTTTGTTTCCAGTTAATAATTCTGTTATTAATACCTGTTTCAGCCCCTCCAGCCCCACCCCCACGTTCTTCTGCTCTCGTCTTGAACATGTGCTTATGCTCTTTATCTGTTGCTTTCATGTCAGGATGTCTGCCTTCACGGTGAATAATTGATGTGGTTTATCAAAGACGAGCAAGATGCATGCTTCATCAGGCTCACTTGAGCCCTTTGATCAAAAAAATTATGCTGTGACTTCTGATATTATCAGCATCTGCTTGCATTCAACACAAAATCACTTTGAATTAAAAATTAACGACTTGCTGCTTTGCTTTGACTGTGTGTTCTTGGCCCTCTCCACAGGGAACTCTAGAATATCAAGGGAGCAAGAGGAAGCCAAGAAAACTTGGGTAAATATCTATCTTCTTAGTTCTAAGCAACTGTAAACAGAAGAAGTCCTTTGTGATATTACAGAATATGCAAAACTTTCTAGAGAGGTTTCTAAAAATAAACAATTAACATATTTCTGTGCATTGACATTGGACATTTTCTGCAGAAGCAAATGTAAAACTTGCATGTACTGCTGTCTGCAGACACTAGAACTGATTCTTACAAAAAATGCTCCCCAGGTCTCTCTGCGTACTATTGCTACCAAAAAAAAATAGTATTCTTCATATTTTTAAATGTGTTTACCACTAGTGAAAGGTGCCAGGTGAAGGGTGTTGCAACTGAAGGTCTGTGACCTAAAACACGGCCAGAAGCCCTGCCAGCCCCGCAGCAGCACTCTTGCAATGAGCCTCTGCCTTCTGGGGGAGCACACGGGAGGAGCTGACGGAGAGGCCGCTCCGCACAAAAGGGAGTTGCTCCTTCTCTATTGAACTGAGTCAGTTCTCATTGTTACATGAGCAGTTACCACCTGGTATAGGTAGAAAAAGCTAGGCTGGCTCCTATACAATTTGCAAAATATTTCCTTGCCTGATCACATAGACCGGAGAGAACTGATGGATGCTTGTTCTTGCAGACACATTTAGTCCAAAAATTTACCAGGACCTTCTGTATTATTTCCTCTGTTTTTTATTAATCTTCTGAATATAACTGTATGAACAGAACATCTTTGAGTTAAGGTTAAAGCCCAAAATTTTGCATGACTGTGCAAGATTTGGTTTATTTTCTCTCCCTCTCCTAGTTTAAAAAAAGTTTGTATTCTGGGAATAAAAACACTAACATGATACTGCAGTGCTCATCATACATCACAAAAAAATGAAAGCCTCTTGCTGTCAATAGGGCTTTTCCCAAAAATTGATGATGTAGTCTTTGGCTCATATTCACAGCAAACTATCATCTGAAATATGATACCAAAATCATATCCTACTTGTGGAACACATACAGACAAAAAAAAGCCACATTGCTCAAATTAAATGCCTATTTAATGCAAATGGTTGTTCTATCATTCTATACTCCCAAACTGAAAGATGATATTGCATTTCACTGATCCTAAGAACCATTCAGAATATAATCATAAAATGTAATAGCAGTTGAAATATGTATAAAAGCTGTATCTTTCTCATCAAATCATCCTATCATTTTTTTTTCCATTTTTATACTAGGGCTTTTCATTTTACATCCACAGAATAGTTTCTATTTCTGAAGATACTGACAGAGTTAAATTTTAACTTAAGGAGTTTTGTTTGTTTACTTTCAAGCCAAATCAAAGTACTGGATGGAGAGGATGAGTATTACGAATCATTGTCAGCTGTTGAATCTACCCCTGAAGATGACAATTTTCTCAGCTGCCCATCTCCTCCTTCTTCAAGAGATGTGTCTTTTGCTCAAAGCTGAACCTCACTTATTCTATTGACTAATACTGGTAAGAGTATTTTCCTGCTGATAATCTCTTCCAGTTAACTTTGTTCATGTGTGTTTATATAATATGTTAAAAATACCGTGTTAGCTAGTTACTTTAGTTCACCGATTTAGACCTGGATTTGCAGCTGTACACTGTCACATTCAGCTGTATGTCTATAAGCAATTGCAGTAAAGGGGAGCAGCACTACCTGTATGTGTTGATGTTGATAATGGACACATTTCTTTAGCAGCAAGGTTAGTTTATCCAATTCTGACCCCTTCTTTCCTGCTTCCCCCCTCCGGCTGCTGTTCCCACCCTGTGCCATCCCTTCTGTTGTGCTGGCACAACTGCTGGTAGAGCTGTGTGAAAAGTAAGATCAAGGAACTGAACTAGATTAAAAGAACACTGTACTAAAAATTTTAATTTTATGTTACAATGTTTTGTATTTCATTAGACTGATATTAAACATTGTCCTTTATAACATTCTCTGCTGTGTATGACTTTTAACACTAGAAAAATGTACAGAGTAAAATAATCTAAAATATAATTCTGTCTCAGTGCACCTTGCAAATAGTTTCCTTATAAAGTATTAGTTTACCGTAAGTCTAACTTGAGGAGTTATTTCAAATATAAGAAGTAAAACAGTGTTAAGGCTAACAGTTCACACACTGCTTCATATAGTCCTTGTGACTAAACCATCATTATAACTAGTTATCCTTGTTATCCATGCAAATATTTAATTTACTCCTTAAGCTGTAACTCTGGGCTCCAGTGACCCCTATACTTCCACAGCCCTCTTGTACGTAGCAGGGGGGAAAAGTCACCTGCAAATTTTTCTACGTGATTTTCACTTTTTTTGAAAAATCCTTAATGAAACAGTGTGTGACTTTCTATGGAATACTGAGATTCTTTGCCACTTACTGTTTCCATGGCAGAAGCCAACTATTTCACCTTATTCTTTTATTTCTGGTTCAGAGACGCAATTTTGATCTGTGACCATTCTTTGCTTCTTTTCCAGACAAGCTCTTGTCAAAAACTTTTGGAAATAAAATGTTCACATTTACTGCCTTACACATTTGCTTAAAATGATTCTTTTTTTCTTTTTTGAAAAACCATGCTGATTAAATCTGACCATGTATTTTACAGACCTAGTTATGATCCTTGTTTTTATCTCTGCTCCAATGGATTTACCCTGATCTGTGCTAATAGATCTTCTTCCTACTGGAGATAACCTCACACCTGTTCCTTAAGCCACATCATTTCTTACTATCAATGTTCACTGGCATCATCTTTTTGACCACAGGACAAGGAAAGGTGGCATGAGAAATGAGATCCAAGTACAGTCAGGGTATCCCTAAACCAGAATAGGGTTCAAAAGAAAAAAAGGTAATGAAATAGATAGTTCCACAAAAGTTTTTTCTTCTAACAAACACAGAAATTAAGTTAGGTAGGGCAGATGAGGATGAGTGAAGGATTCCAGGAAGAAAAATTCTTCAGTCATTCTTCACCCAAAATGTGAGAGAAGGTTAAAGCTGGAAGTTATAATCCTGACAGACATTGAAGTCTTTCAGTTCACTCCTCATTCTTCTCTGATGTACATCTGGGTAGGTGTACTTTAAAGGGATTTAAGAGCCTTTGAAATTTAGGAACTCCTTAAACAACAGAGAACTGGTGAATAGCTGCAGGTGAATTAATGGCATTAAATGCAGCACAAATAAAAATGGCAACTAACGTGAATGCATGGGTACAGATCAGTTTCTTTACATTTTGTCAAAATGTAACAAGAACGAGTATTTGTTATGACAACTCATCAAAAATTATGTCTCTTTTCCTATGCAATGTGTAAATTCTTTGTTAATTTGTAACATATCTGGATGGAAAATAACAGTATTTTTAAACAGTCAAATTACTTGCTCTACTCTTCCATTGGCATAGATCACACAGAGTTCTAGCAATATTGATTCTTTTTGGTTCCATCCTTCCTTTTTGAAAACTATTCGGGAAAATAAAGTTTTATTATTACTGCAATTCACATCATTATACATAGTTAAGAGTTTATAATTTGTTTCAGTTAAATGGCAGTGAGGTTTCCAGATTGGTATTACGTCACCTGCCTAAAAACCAACAGTTTACCTTACACTGAGTAATACATTACTCTGAGTAGTTAAGTTCATAAAGAAGTAAGGGAAAGTGAAAAAAAATATATAATTCAGTGAGACACTTAAGCCAAAGCCTAGTCCCATTTAAATCAATGAGATTTTGGCACGTGATTAAGTGCTTTGCTGAATGGGGGCCCGAGTTAACAAGAGCAGCTTCAGAACAATAAAGAATAAAGCACAGGCAAAATGCAGAAACTCTCCAAGTACATCCCTTAGGTTTCTTCCTTTCTCTTCTTCCAATTTTTAAGCTCATATCAGTCTCAGCCATCAGAAATGGACTTCAAAGGGATTTTAAGCAGTCTTTAAGTGCATGGAAAGGGTAGAATACAGTATTTTCCTTGTTATATGCAATGCCACTATCTACATCTGCTACACGTTTTCAAATTAGTTAGTCACTAATACTTTAATACTGAATTTACTACCTAAAAGCTGCTGTTGAGTAGTATGGTTTCATTCTTGCTGCTTCATAGCTAAACATTGTGCACGAAGTCAGTGTATTTTATTCTTCCCTAATTTACCCCCTTTCCTTGTCTGTTTTCAGTTCCTCCTCAGCAGATGACCTGGTGAGGTGGTCTTCTCTCATCCTGATTTTAGAGCACATGTACGCTTTTTGATTATTAAAAGTCTTGCTGTAGAGCCATGTAGTCACATTAAGACTGACCAAAGAGTTGAACTTCTGTTATCATATTGATAGAAATGTGTGTTTGGGTTGATTGATTTGTGTGAAAAGGAGTACAGGAGGCATGTCAGTATGATGATCCTGGTCAGTGGAAGCATATCCATGTGAATTGCTTAGATTTTCTCATTTGGCTTTGATACCATTGAAGCATTGTTCTGATTTATTTCCTTTCATGTATATTATCCTGAAATATTAATGTATTTTGCTTAATAGTTCATAACATATCCTGTTCTTAATATTTTATAAAAGTAAAGAGTTTAAATCCTGTTAGGTAGAAGAAAATTTCTTAGACAGTGTGTAATATATCAAACAGTTTTCAGCGGATGGGAGAGAAAAGGATGAAGCTCAACAAGGGATTTTAGTAGATTTCTTCTGTAGACCTTAATGGCACTAGAAACTGGTTCTTGCTAAGGACAATTTCTGCCTTTCAGTTATGGCAGCTTAAAAACTTGTCTCTGTGCCGAAAAAAATCGGGTAGGGAGCTTTTGGAGATTAGCCCCTTTCATTTGGTAATTTTAAATGTGCTTCTGACTTAAACATTTACATCACTTTAGTAACATAAAGGGACCTTAGAACAGGAGTAAATTGCAGCCATCTTAAATGTGCCCTCAATGTGACCTCCCTCACCCATACACTGTAAGAGTTGTGGAAAGGGCTTTTGTGCACTGAAGGTCTTTTAAGTGGCCCCTATCAGGCTATCCAAAGACTTGTTGTTACTTAGAAGCTTATAAAGTGTGGCTATAAATGATCGAAAACTGGGTGGTACTACTATCTATTTTACACCATATAAAAATTAATGTGAAAATGGGATTTAAGTCCAAATTTTAAAATTTCACCTTTAAAAAAATTATAATTGAATGTGTATCCCTTCCTGTTCTAAGATTTGTAATTATATAGAAATACTGTTTTTTTGTTGTAAAATAGTTAGCAATGAGATAAATAACTCAAGTCTACCATACTTTTATTTCTCATTCCTTTTTTGATTGTCTCAAAACAGAAGGGGAATTTTGAGAGACAGCCAGACGCTGGGATTTTTAAATGTCTTCAGGTTAACCAGATAAATATAGTGCATACAATTGAAAATAAAGCCATATGGCACAAAAGTATCCTCCTATGAGACACGGGTAAGTGGTTTTAGTACCAGTATATGCACGAGACATGGCATGTACTAAACTTATCCATCCTGCTTTTCGCTCTGACAACAAAATGTGAGAAGTAATGTCAGTGTTGTTGTTAACACTAGAAATACATTTCGGTAACACACCTTGTCTTTAACAGTGCTCACCCTAGGAGGAGTTGTAGCTGAATGCATACTTAACAGAAACTGTTTCTGCTTGACAACAAAGCAATACTCCCAAACTGACAAAAGTAACACAGGATGCTGTGAAAACCAAAGGCTGTGGAGCAGCCCTCTGGGTCAGGGCTAAAGATTACAGAACTCAGTGAGAGGCTTTCTGTCTCATTTGTGATGGGCACTGGAACAGATAAGGAAGAACATTGACAATTCATAATAATAGAGCACTGTGTCTTTAAATACACAGGCTGATGCCTTACTCATCTTAATAGATTTGTCAAGAATTATTGGTTATTATTTTATTACGTGTATAAATCCAAGGTTAGCTAGAACAATAAATATATACATTGTGTTATCATGGAACTGGTTATTGGAGTACTCATGCTGTGATGCTAAAGGACATAGGAGCAGATAAATGAAAAGCATATCTTGGAGTAATGTTTCCAGAAACCAGATTACATATTATTGATCAGGCCAGTAATAGATAAATCTCTTGCTTTTGTTTGGCAGGCTTATTTTTTAATTAAATTACAGAGAAATATTATTTTCTCAATAATTTAACTAGGATTTTATAATATAGTTGGCAATTGGAGATGGTAAGTAGGTAGATCAACATGTGTGCTTTTTTCTGCGAAAGATCCCAACCTCAATTTCTGACCCATTACCAGTGAAAATCTCATCTGGATCTCTAAGTGAAAGTAGTATCACCACAACAAAGACTGGATTTCATCCATTGGGCTGGAGTTCAGTGCTGGGAGGCAGGCCGGCCTGTCACAGCTCTTTCCAAAAATTGTTGTGCTACTGATCATGGCAAGTGTCTCATGAAGACCTATCTAAAACTGGAATAGTAGGACTTGGGGCCTAATGTCTAATGCACTGGTGGAGATGGTTGAGGCCAGGACAGGGGTAGCAGAATCTTGGGGTTCTGGTGGAAGTGATCCTCAGAAAGCTAGGTGCTGGAGTATAGCATCACAGTACAGCTGAGAAATGGTGAGATGGAGAGGCTACATTGGTGCCCTTAGCAATGGGAAAGGAATGGACAGGAAGTACTTCCACAAAATTGTGTGATGTGGTTTATTTAGTGATTTTTGGTTTTGCTGCTGCTCCCTGTTATAAGCAACAAATTAACACAGTTATGCAACTGGGGAGATTATGTAAAGACTTCTATGACAAAATGGCACTTACTGAGATCGCAAAATCTTAGAAACTTCTAGTTTTGTAATTTCTATTACCCCAGGAATGAGCACTCAGTTCTTGTTCTGTAGGATTAGTTTGATAGAAGTTTACATCCAAATTCAAAGGTAAGTGCTGTACTTAATGCAGGCACAGACTTAATTTATTTGATTAAATTGACCTGTTAGAAATGAAGTTTTGAAAGAAAAACAAAATGCGAGGCTTCATAAAACTGTAACTTTTGATAACTTGTATTACAATCTCTAGCATCTTCAACTCAGTAGAGATTTACAGCTGAGTTCCAATTGGAAATTGGTATTGATTGATTACGTTGCTCATTTAACATTCCAGCATGCTGCAATGATAATGCAACAGACTGTGATAAAATGGGATGTGATCTAACAGGACATGACCGATGGGATGAGAGCAAAATGCTGGGTTTGCTAGTAGTGCTGTGCAGTGGCTCAGATTGGCATCTTGTGTGCTTTGATTGTTCATTTCATTTTACTGTCATCCTACTGAGTTGAACATTTTAAAAGACAACGGTGTTTTTCCATCTGTAAGTTATGGAAAGACAGATGGATGTGGAGAATCTCCACCTACAGCTCCTTGACCGAATGCCACTGCCCACTTAGTGGTAGAGAAATCCCTTCTGGAAAATTAGCATGTCTTTAAATACGTTATATTGGTTTTTTAGTGCTTTTTTAATATGGGAACTTACAGATATTTTTAATTATTTTTTTAATGAGTACAAGTAAAACAAACTGGTTCTTATCAACATAGCCGCTATATTATAAACACTGCTTCTGTTACACTGAAGTTAATCCCCAGTCCTGTTACAAGAAACTCATCCTTATTAAAGTAACATTGAGAGCTTCTTTTTATTGATCTGCTCCTTTCACTTAATGATAGGAACTTACTGATGTTTTAATAATAACCTTGCAAGCTTTATCTCATTTTACTTCAATGTGTGTTACAGATAGATGCTATGGAAACTAACTTAGCATAAACATTTTGCAGATGTCTTTAAAGGTTAAGGAAAAAAAGATTTAGTTGCACTGCATGTTAACAAAGATGGCTGAAAAACTGCAAGATAAAAGAGAGCCTCGAGTATGAACATCAAAGAATTGTTAATGACAAGAAATACCATTAGGGTTAGCATCCCCTTTGTTTCAGCCCCCTCACACCTGCAGTGTGTTGCAGATTCTGTCTTTGTTGGCACATCTGAATTACTTCCATTAGCATTTATAGAAAAGTGGCTGCAAAACAACAGAAACATACTCCTGGTTTTCTCTGTTACTCCAGAAAAGTCAGATATTAGGTTCTCTGTGGGTTTCCTTCAAGGTACACTATCTTATTGTAAAGGAGACTATAGACCCAGGATTCCGTTGATTGCAAATGAGCTAGGTTGAAAGGAGAGGGGAGCTTTTGATACTGCTAGAGAACTAATATAAGCAACTACAAGAAGCACACATAAGAAGCTCAGACATTAGCAATAGCAAAATCAGAGCGTGAAATTCAGATTAGCCCTCCACAGGCTGTGAGAGGGAGGGGGTATTGGAAGACTTGGCATGGCTAAAGGTGTAACCTGTTTCATTTGGCCCCTGAAAATTTTTAACAGATGGTGGGACCAGCTGTCTTTTTCAGCCATTTAATAAACTCTTCGGTGGTAACAGTTTGGGAAGTGGGGGGTTTTGAGTTTTAGGCCAGAGGAAAAAATAAAGAAATCTGTCCCAATTGTCTTTGCCAAATAGAGAAGTCTGGAAACATTATGAAAAGTTAAAGTGAAAAATCTAATTGATGATACTGTCCTGATTATATATTTCAACAGAAGAGAAAAAAAGAACTGCCTGTGCCCAAGTGGACCAGAGCATTAAAAAAATGCCTATTATGTTGTTATCTTTATCTGTAATTTTAATTTCAGCTCTTGCAATGAGGCACATAATGAGAAATTTTAAATGAACTGTAGAATGAGAAACTGTCTTACTTTTTGAGACATGATACTATGTTAAAGAAACAGGCAGGGTGATCTATATTAAAAACAAAAAATACCTTTTGGATAAGATTCGGTTTACACACTCTGCCTAGGTGAGTACAGCAGTCACTGAACTTGCATAACACAGTGTTATGAAATGACAATAAACTGCTGTTTGAGAAACATACTATGTTGAGCCTCTAATAAAAGCCTTAGTGATATGTGGGATTTTATTTATTATNAAAAAAAAAAAAAAATCACTGCAACTGTATTTCTTCAGTCAAATTAATTTTTTTAACATTAACATTTCCAACACAACACTTAAATGGCAACTCTCAATTATATGAGATGTTTTATTTAAAAAGCATGTCTAGTGTCTTTGAACAGAACAGTTCTTTTTGCACATTTACATGCTACCCAGCTGAGCAGCCAACCCTTCCATTTGACAAGGGCTTTGTTCTGTCTACAGGCCTATTGTAAGCCCTAGATTGTTTGCCCTTAATAAATTGCAACAATAAGACAGAAACCTCTTTCAGGTTAAGAGAAATAAAACATGTTGCCTACATAGCAAAGCATATGAAGTTTAATAATGACAACAGAAACATATCTACTAAATCTCATTTGCTTTGCTCCCGGATCACTACGGTTAAGATAGTACAAAAAGGTTAGCATCTTTCCATGCATCAAACAAAAGATTAAAGAAAACAAGAGTGGGACAAAACAACTCTAGCTACAGAATGTTTTTTCTTCACAATATAAAATCATATTGAATCCTGTATGAAGAGGCTAGTGGGATCTAAACAAAAACAAATATGAACATGATTAAATATAGAGAAAAAAATGTTTTTAACTGAAACAAAGCATGATTTCATATTATCAAGAGGAAGAAAAGAGTGCAAATTATTTAAATGGAAGAATTTATACTACTCTCCAGCATGTTGGTGTGTGTCTGCTTGTGTGTGCCTTTCAGGCCCTCCACCGAAACACAAAGCCCTACCAATTTTGCTTTTATAGAAGCTAATGGGCATTCTTCTGTGGCTCAAGTGTTGGTGGAGAACTTGTGATCTTAAACAAGATTGTTAAGCCCTGTTTCTGAGGCCCCATTGGTAACACTCAGCTGTCAGCTGTGTTGTGTTTGCTGAGATTGTTAAAGATGGCTACCTTTGTTAAACCTAGATCTGCATGTTTTTTACACTTAAGCTGGAAATTCCCAATGATTTTTAGAGTGTATCTGCAAATAATGGAGAAAATAGGAGGCAAAAAGGACAACGTTCTGGACTCCCTGTGCAACAGTACAGTTGAAGAAGGTGAGCATACCTGTCATTAAACCACTAGGTATAAGCAATCTGAAAGAGCTTTCTCTATTAGAAACTCATTAATAACTCAATACAGAGCTTTCAGAAAGAAATTCTAGTCACTGATCCATTTATAGCTTACTTTTTTAAATTCTTTTTTTAATTTGAACATGGAAGTTCTGAGAACATAAGTATTTCTTTCCTTTGATTCTAAGTACATACACATAGTACTTGAAAATGTTGCTGACAGGATAGAAGTGATACAAACTTTCAAAGGAAATGTAGTGTTTATGACAGGTATTGATTCAACTGAATTAAAGGCTACTTTTCTTTCTTTTAAGGTAGTTTTGAGCCATGGACAATACTCTGAGGACTATTAGGTATTTTCTTAGGAAATGTCAGTATTTCCTACTGAAATTTCTGTTGCCGTTTCTTCTTCACACTCACAACATGCAGGAAACATGGTCATGGTTTTTCTCTCTGTCTTCCTCTGTGTTAAAAGAATTAGAGGCAGATTCTTCATTGTGTCTGCCACAGTGCAGTGACAAGGTGCCAGCTTCACTGCTTCTTCCAAGTGCTGCATGGAACCAAATGGAGAGCACATAATTTGTTATTTCTTAGAAGGCAAAGCTTTCTTGTTTCACCCTGTGGCTTCCTACAGTGTTAATCTCTGTTGTATCCAATTTCTGGGTGACACTTGGAAGAGGACTTTCAAAGAATGGACATGAAGAGAGAAGTATTAATGGTCTTTCATATGGGAATTAATGGACTTGGGAACAATGGAGTAGAAAACTTGTATGAGAGAGACTTAGAAGAAAAGAGAGGAAGCTACTTGAGACAGGAAGAAAAAAGACATGATAGGGGCCTCATGGTAGAGGCAACCTTTAGTAAATTTTGAAGATTATTCTCATCATATACTGTAATAAAGCATTAAATCATCTTGCAGAGTGTCTTAAAATGTATGTAACACCTATAGTAGAAAACCACTTTAAGATGCTTTGGAAGCTTCTTGGGAAGGCAAGTTGGCTTCAACTACGAATAGGTTTGTTTCGAACAAAATTACAAAAGGACTAGTAATTTGAATTACAAAAATAAAGGCAAATAAAATGTTTCAGGTATAAAATTCCTGCCTTTTCTACAATAGGAAATTGCTGTAATACAAGCTGTATCTTGAGATCTGGTTCCCCTTGCAAAGATCACCAAAAAAAAAAGAAATCTTCAGTTTTTGATGGTTCGAAGTAAAACATCTTTTTTTTTGTTTTTTCTAGGGCTGCAGTACTTCATCAGCCTCAGGTTTTTAAATGATTATTTTGTAATCATTATCTTATATCTTACTGTAAGCTTTGGAAAAAGCTGTCATAAGCTTACAGAAAATAGCAGCACAAGAAAAAAATTCTGGAATTAATAATTTTCAAAAATAGTAATTGTCCAGTATGCTAGAAATTTAGTAGTTTTAACTTCAGAAAGATAGACTGTGAAGCAGGTGATGAAAATCATAAGTAGGTGATATACAGTATATATTACTAGCAAAAGTTTCTCCAGGTGTCTCTCTATAAATATGCTACTAGATGGTGTGATGTAAATATCTTTTCTTTGATTTATCCATCATTTTTATAAGTATATTGAAGCAAAAATAGTGGTAGTCCTTCATCTGAGGAGATTGTTTTCTTTCTTTCCTTCCTTCATTGTGGGAATGATGTAGTCTAAAAATAACTTTTCCCTTTTACTGGGGTTCATTACATTTCAAAAAGTTATTTGCTTTTTTAGACAAACTGCACAGAGATGGATATCTCTAACATATATTTAAGTTTTCACCTTCAAATTAAACAGAGCAAGAGATATAAGAAAAATACCCAAAGATCAAAATGTATCACTTTGATTTTTCCAGATCAATCTTGTAAAAACCCTCGCTTCTCTCAAATATCTAAATATAGATACTATTATTTTCTCCATATGTAAAGATCTCAGATGTTTACAGCCCATTTACAATTAAATACGTAATCTGCCTGCTCAGACAGACTAAACCTGGGTACTTTCATTAAAATCACACTGGTTTTGGTTTTGACAAAATAATTAATCAGTAGCTGGGAAATTGTGTTTACCAATAGCTCACATACACTCTTGAGAGGCAGGAATTCAAACTTGTTCTCAATATCCTATGAGTCTTCATTTAGCTCTTTGTGTATGAGTGTGTATTGATAAAGGACAACAACAAAACCTGGACTGAAACTTAGGACGTCAAGGAAGGGTGCTGAACAAGGGTTAGACAGAAATAATTGTCCACATCCTCTAAACTATTCTGAATGGTCAAGAGCAAAAAAATACCCGAAACTTCTATTCCTCTTTTGTACTCTCCAGACTTCCATTATGTGAACATGCCAGTTACCTCATAAATAATGCCTCATAAAATAAACTGTTTAGAGGGAACCAGCCAAACATGGATCAACAAGATGCTGGTAAGGGAAAAAACAGTGTCCCAAAACTTAGCTGATCCAGCAATATAGTTGTGTGTTTGGGCCTCATGTATTTGCAGAGCATCAGATTCGCTATGTTTGATCATATACAGGTATAGAAGTATTCACTGGAAAAGGTTGGTGGAACACTGACTGAGGGGAGGAGAAAATTGGCATAGAAAGAGGGTCTACTTGAGGTGGAGGAAAATTAGCTCTTCTAACTACTCCCATGTGTGAGATCAAGGAAATACAGATGATAGCGTTACTTAATTCCCAAAGCTGTTTTGGGAGCAAAGCTTGCAGATCTGTCTGCAGGGGAGGTCATCACCACGGAGAGTGGTTGTTTTTATGATTGGCAAGTGAAATTTGTGCCTTGGACAGAATCCTGTAGTGAAGAGTTTGCTAAAGCAGAGAAAGGATGGTCTGTAAAAGTAAGCAAGTATCTAGTTATTTCTGCTCAGTATCTTCAGTGTCAGAGTTACAGAAGCACATCTGGTTGTTAAGTACAGCTTACCTAATGTGTATTTTGTCTTTGTAAAGCAAGTGTGTTGGGCTCTGGTTTTTTTACTTGTCATATGCTCTAATCACTGTCCACCAGGAGGAGTAGAAATATAGGTGTTGGCTTATTGCTTTATTTGCATAGGCTGCATGTTTTTCTCCTCATTGTCTCCACAGTCTCATTGCTGCCCCTCTGCGTGTCCAAGGTTATCTGGGTTTTACTCTGTCTCAAAGATCAACAACTGCTCATAATTCAAAAGTCGCTAAAAGAGTGTTCAAGTGTCAGAAGAGACTGACATGAAATCAGGGGGATGGGAGTGCTATAGAAAAGAGTTTGGATTTTGCAAGGGAAATGAGGTGGAACATCGTATTGTTTGGTCCCAAGTTGTGTGCCTCTGCTCATCAGTCCATCTCGCTGCTCTTCAGTAGGGTTAATATATGACATAGAACAAGGTATGTGATCCCCTGTGTTGCCTTTGATAAAAAAGCAATAACAACATAGTACTTCTTTGTAGAGGAGTTGTGAAGATAAATGCTTTAAAGATGATGTGCTCAATGTGACTAAAGCTCTTCCCAGTACACTCACTGCAGTTTTACCACCTTCTTACTCAGGACTGTCACAAGATTTTGCTTGTTGATCCCATTTCTGTATTTCCACCCATCTCGGCAGCTGCACTCCTGTTACTCAGAAAAATATCCTGAATATTCCTCCCACATTTGGCTGGTGTATCCTTATATATCCTGTCACTGGTAAACTTGGCAAGTTGACAGAAGTTTACAAAAAGAAGAAAGGGAAACTGTGAAGAATAATTGCTTTTCTGGCTGATGGCAGGAGAGAACAGGGAAGTGGAGACAAAGTTTCCACGCCTTATCTAGGTTGAATGTATGTATGAGTTGAGTGTCAGAGGTGGCTGTATATGGCTGCATAGAGTGAAATGTTAAAGAACACCCCACAGAGATGAAAACAGCTTCAATCAATTGCTCAGGCTGAGCTTCTCCATTCATCTTGGTACTCTCATAATCAGTGCCCCCAGCATTAACGTGTGTAATTCCATGCTCATTCTTAGCTTCTCCAGTCACTCTCAGCGCTGGTGTGCTGTCTGCTTGGAGGTTACCTTTTCTCTCCACCTAGATGGTTAGGCTTTTGCTTCGGACCCCTCACAAAATGCTGGCTTACATTCAGACATCTGACCAGCAGCGTTAGTTCAGAGTCTGTATAGCTCTGTTTCCTTTTTCCTACATTCCTCCTCTGCCGTTTTCCAGTTGATGGTGCTTTACTTGGAGCACTGCAAATTGTGTATAAATGATAGCAGAGAAGCATATACCAAAAGAAAGAACAAAACTGGCTAGATTGTGCTATTTCTAAGTATTTATAAGAAAATACTGATCAGCTGGGGCTTGTCTGACTGGTAGAGCAACAGTAGGCAGAGGAAGTGATTTGTTTTACAGGCAGCATGATCAAAATCCCTGTGAAGGCTGTAACACAGAGAGCAGCAACTGAATTGATGACCAGTGAGGCATATGGTATCTAAATTAACAGCATAGGATCCCCCAGGAGGAGCAGGTCACCAGGGTATCAGAAGGCTCAAGCAGAAAGTTCGTTTTGTCTCTTCCCATATTAAATTCCTGAGATACAGGAATGCCATACTAATTTGGAAAACTGGATAAAACTGGAGATGTAACACTTTCTCTTGAGTCTTTGCAGCAGAGTTTAATGGATAAAGCTATGCGCATTGCTAGAACTACCTCTAGCCTCACTGTGTACATTTCTAAAACTTGATTTAGAGGGATTTTGATTACTATGTTCTCTTGTAAACAGTCTTACTTCTAGAATGCAAATTACCTTACCCTTAATGAGAACAGGCAGCAGAAATTCATAAATCAACTGATAACTGTATCTCATTAAAGGGAATCATTGGCACTATAGAGCAGCTTCTTTCCAAATCACTCCATGAGCCAAGTACACTTAGCATGTATAGCAACGGAAGTAGAAAAAAGTAGCAAATCATGAGCCCAGTTCAGTTTTTCTGCGCATCTATTCCACTGCCTTCTGTAAGAATCTTGATAGAATAGTACTTTTCAGCCCCATACTCTTGTGCATTGATAAGAATGACAGCATTTTATGAAGTTAATCTGATGACACCGATGAAATTGCATGACTTGGCATTTGGATTTTTCTCCAAGCTTTCTTTTTTAAGACAAGACATTTGGAAAATAGTTCTTTGTGGTTTAGTGTGACTTCCTAAGAAGCACTCAGTTTTCAGTCACAGATTTCTATATCATTTGGGCATTGGAGTGCCAGCACTGCAGCATCATAGTCTTGTTCTTATTTCCAAGCAGAAGAATTAGGTAATTTAGACTAATACATTTCAACTTGGTTGCAGTATCTGTCCTTTGCCATGGACTCTTCTCTCTTTCATATGTAATATGTGATTCTCTCAGCTCAATGCTAGTAGAATATGTGAGCTTTCTTCATGTATAGGAAATAGGAATGTGAGATTTACTAAGGGAGAGAAGACAAAAAAAGCATAACCATTTGAAGATCTCTTTTTTCTCCCTCTGTCTCAGAGGTTCCAGAAGTGTGAGAAGAACAATACTGTTATTTAGACTGGTTCATGAGTCATGGTCATGCTGACACCCTCATCTTTGAAAAGAATATCCTTTCTCCTCTTCTTGTCCTAGGTTCTCAAACAGCTGGTCAAGCTGTTTGTCCCTGAGCAATAGGGGCTGATTGAAGAGTGAAATGTGATTTATTCCCAGATTAGGGTTGTTTGCTTTGATTTGGCATGGCCAGCCAGCCAGCAGGAGGTACATACCTCAACCAGTACTCCTGAGGTTTCAGCTGAGCTGGGGTGAGTTGTTTAAGTGTTTGGTGAGGAGCAGCCTGGTGATCTATGTGCAGAACCGAGGCAAGGAGCTCCTCTTTTCAAGCCTGGAGCAGTTGTGTGCATGGCAAGGGTTATTCCCCTTGGAAAGAAGGGGAAGGAAGCTGACTCTAGTGTGTAAGAGTATGCTGAGAATGACTTCATCTTTTTATAGTTCTGTGAGGATGGAAAGAATAATACAAATATTGTGTATTTAAAATACATTTGAAATAATTTTATTGATGGTATTTCTATTTTCAGAATTTGAGGGAGGCAAATTTATATTTGGGTAGTTTATGTAATTTATGCATTTAACTATTTATGTATTATTCTGCACCACTTAAGGCATCAGTATATGAAATGACACTGAAACATACTGTACACTGCTTTCCTGAAAAGACTTTTCTGCTAGTCTGTGAGAGCAGTGTTCAGCTAGGGAGAGATAAGTCATTTCAGAACTGTAATTGAAGTTTTCCCCAATCTCTCATGGGATCCTGAGCCTCTGGTGGCAGTCAAGAAGACTGGCATTTGAAAAAAACCTCTCAATTTAGAAATTTAGTTTTTCTAGGTCCCTTTCAAAAACTCTCCCCCTGTTGGGGACACTCACCTATGTCATAGTTTCTAGGCTGCCTTTCACTAATATGTATGTATTACTGGAAAAACCTACCTTAAAAGCATTATACAGAGAGGGTCTTCAGATTCTCTCCCACAGTGTGAAGACAGTATCTCTTACCTGAGACACCTTCAATGCCAGTCATGCACCATATCTGTGTCCCTGTTTTGACCCTCACAATCCAACTACTGGGCTTTTTCTTCACGTCTGTTCTTTTTTTCCCCCACCTAAAGTGGAGTTGTTGAAGAGTTTGTATAGAGCACTTGCCTTTTTATAATAAAGATTATGCAGGTTTTTATACATTCTTGTTCAGTAGTCCTTGAAGAATGGGTTATTTCAAAAGTGATTCTTGAAATATTGAAAAATACTGCCATTGGAAAATACTTAGTATTTTCTGTACCAAAATGTTCTAAAATTACAGCATGAGTTCATTAAGTAACAGGTGTATTTTTACAGTGTTGGATTAATCCATTCAGCCAAATCAATAGCAATGTAGCAGGCATAGAATCATCCAATATTTATGTGTAGATTAAACAATGATCTTTCTGGATAAACTTTGCACTATTTCCAGTTCTAACACAGTATAGACACAGACAGCTGTTTAATTTGTCAATAAATATACTAAGTAACTAAAATTAATTATCATGAGACCTAATTTTTAGATAATATACTCTCTGTAGTTAAGAGGAAGCAAAAAACAGTTTAATTACCTTTTCATTCTATGCTGAATAATTGCAATGCAAAAAAAAAAGAATTGCTATATGTATTTATAGTCATAAAATTAAAAGTTCCCATCCAGTCTTCCCCAAACAAATTCATTCCATCAAAAATACAGAGGCTTTTTTTAATCTAATGTATGCCCAAATGAGAGGATAAGCAGATCCTTTTCAACTGCTCACCCGAGTCTTGGCTTGCTTTCCGTTTTGTAGAAGTCCATTTCTAGCTATTAGAGTTGTGATGAAAATGCAGCCATGTATGCTAGGGGCAGAAAGGCATTTCCAGAGAATTTGAAATGATCATTTGGAGCTAAAAAGTGTCCCAGGCATTCCGAGTAGAGCCAAGAATAACACTTCCAATATTGTTATGATTAAGAGTCTGATTCTTTTTTAAAGTATGGAAGCAAGGGAAGGAAGTATATCCAAAAATGTTCACCAGTGTTCCCCAAGACAGGAGGAAGAGTCACAAAGGGCCAGCCAAGGACAGAGCAGAAGATGAATACATTAAGTTATTTAAACCTTTGAAAACAGGTAGTAAAACTTTGAGGCATAAAACTTGTTTTACTTTTCATAAAGGGCAGCTCAGCTTTCAGAAGTTTGGGAAATCCTCTATTAATCTTTGTCAAATCCACACCTAGACTGGGAAATGCTGAGGCAAGCCTTTAAATCCTAAATATGCCTTTACATGTGCTGATCTTGCCTAGGGTTTTGTGTTTTTCCCTTATGCACAGAAAAAAAGCAGGAGATACCATAGCAGTTTTCAATGTTTCTTTTATTTTCATCTACTGATGTTCAAATTCCTCCGTGCGAACTGGTGATTCCTCTTCTTACGCCAGTCATGTTGCCTACTGTAAAAATGTGAATATGCTGAAGTAAATAAAAATGGTATTAATGGCATATAACTCCGAACTGTTGGTAGTGTATCCGCACATGCTTGAAGCTGTATACCTGGGGTAATTTACCTTCTGGTGAAACTTCTTGCTGTTGTGGATGGGTGGTTTCTGTTAGTACATCTTTAAACCAGGCAGTATGACGGATGGTGTTAAGACACTGGCTTCTGGAGCAAGCTTATTAAAGCCTTTCAGGTTTAAATTTTTCCACCTCTCAACACGAGAGACAACATGACTAGGAGGCTTGGCTGAATGTTAATGCAGCTGTTCACTTAAAAATTATTCTATTTCTGGTTCTTTGTCACAATTGCTAAAAACCAGTATTTCATTGAAAGCAACTCAAGAACCCCAAGTTGTAGCCAGGCAGTAGGCCAGAGCCCATCTAGGCTTCCAGGGCTGCTCATGGCTACACTGGAAGAGCTGAGGAACTGGGGTCATCACAGGAGGGACTGTGGGGGGTCATGGCAGGTGACTGCAAATGTCTTTGGAGGGACTGTGAATGTCATGAGAGGACCTGGCTGTGGCAGTGTGAGCCATCACTGGGACAGGTTTTGGGGTAGGCTCCAGGATGAGGTACTTGGAGCCCAGAAATCAGAGGCACAGCAGAAACCATGGAGGGTACCACTGGCATCCAAGTAGCTGTTATTCCCAAGTATTTTTTTGTCTGCTACCTGCATTCAAACCAAGGTCCACAGAGCCCTGCAAGGTGGCACAGCCACTCTGGGATACCTGAATTTGAAAAATCCTGAATTTTAAGACACCTATCTAGGAAATGGTGATGGTGACTTGTGATTTACATTCACTCTGTTCAAATCGACAGTAGCCATCCAGCCCAGCGCGGGCTGAGCCCCTCTGACCCTGGGGGCGGTAGGGGTCTCGCCGCCCGCCGTAGCAGACAGGGTCCCATGGAGGCAGCGGGGCTGTGGGAGCAGTGCCACTTGCTTCTCAACCCCGTCGCTGCAGCAGTTCAGGCTCCGGCTCTTTGCATCCGGGCCGCCGTGCTGCCGACAGCGCTGCCGCTGCCTCCCCAGTGGGCCCAAGAGCTGCTCCGGCCCCTACAGCCCCGCCGGTCTGCGGGCCAAAGGTCCCCTCAGGGCTGTGCTTTTCAGCGCCGCTCTCCGAGCGGCCCCTGGCCCCGCTGAGCCGCCGGGAGCACCCCGCGCCCCCCCGCCGGCGCCGCGCCGCCTCCCGCGCTGCAGCTCATCTCGGGTGTCCCTTTGCTTTACACTGGGACGGAGCGGCAGCCCATTTCTCATGGAAATAGTGCTTTGTGTAACTGAATTGGCACTTGGCCTTGATACCTGTATCTCCTGATAACTGAAACAAATTTCTAAAATAAATATTGTACTTTGATCTTCCAGCCCTGCATTTTTAATGACAGCTCTGAACATCACTTCATTAAGAATACATTTCAGGAGACTCAAATGCTCCGAGTTTGAACACTAATTATTTGTACAGAAAATTATGACTGCAACGTTTCATTTTTCAGCCCATTGGTTTCTTCCAGAAATGAGAATTTATTCTCGATTTTTAAGTAATGTGCTTTCTTGGATGCAGATTTATGGCATTTGTAGTGTGGCAGTTGTATAGAAACTTACCCAGCTTTCCCCTAACTCTTTTGTAACTTGTCGAATCGTTTTGGTTCGTCGAGATATCTGGGGAAATACTGTGCCTTAGAGAATGGAGGGAACCTCAGGTTGTTCAGTGTCTCCTGAGCTACCTATCCACTCTCATTTCGTTTAGAAACATTGTTCTGAATATTCTTCTGGCAATTATTAGGTTAAACGAATTAACAAAAATCGAGGTAGGAGTTAAATCGGGCATCTCGCAGGTCTCTGGGTTTGACATAAGTTTGAGGATACAGAGGTTTAGGGACAACGCAAGTGCGAGCGCCGCCGTTTCGCGTGTCCGGAGGGTTATTGCTCCTCCGGAGAGCAGAGGTGCGGGTCGGGCCCCCCACGTCGGGGTTCCCCCTCGGCTCCAGCTGCCCTGGCTACGGCTTAGACTCGAGAGGACAAGTGCGCTCCTGTCCCGATGCGGCTCTAGTGGCGCGGCTGGAGCTTGGCAGTGAGCCGGGGGCACCCGACGGCTGCGGGCGGGGATGTGCGGGGCTATGCCTGTGTGCGCGCCCTCCCGGCCGTGCTGTCGGCCGGGGCTCGCTGTGGTTCCCTGTTTGCCGCCATGTCCTGTGTGGACGCGGCGCAGCCCCCGGCGGATCGCGCTTCGGCGGTGCTGGGAGGTGTTCGTGTGTCGTGGGTGGAGGTGCCGGACCCCGTGAGCCCTGCACCTTTGCAGGCGGATGGGGAGCCCTATCGCCCACAACCTCATGCCCTGGCGGGGGCTGCTGCCGGGCCGCGGGGTCCTGCAGCAGGGGCGAGACTTGCCTCGCCTCGATGCATCGGCGCGTGGTAAAAGCGCTGGATGCGAGACCCTTGTCTCCCTGTTGCCGACCTGGTGAAACGGTTACCTGGCACATGGGAAGAGCTTGATATGGCTGCTGCGTAGTGTTACACGGGGTCGAGCTTTTATTTCTCCCCAGGACTCAATATGGAGCCGTGGGAGAGGACTTGGCACTTTAATCCCTTCAAAGAAACCGATCTAATTCAAGCCCTACCACTCTTGAAAGTCTTTGAGCGGACAGTGATTGTTTCCACAGGAAAGGCAGATAAAGATCTCTGTGTGCTGGCGTTTAAAGAGACTTCAGTGGCGGTGCGAATACAATTGAACCCAGCGACTGCGGAGAGGATCGAGTTACCTGTGCAAACAGCTCCGGAGGACCAGAGCCAGCCGGCATCTGCCCGAAAGAGCACCCCCACCTCCTCAAGACGGAGATGAACGTCCTGGTTTGGTACCTGGCCAAACAGGCCGGCGTTTGCGATGGCCTCGGAGCAGATGGGGAAGCGGGGAGGAGAGGAGCGCGTTTCCAGGGCCCCCAGCGGAGCGCGGAGTTGAGCGGGCCCGCGGAGAAGCGCGGGGCCCCGCCTGCCCCACGCTGGGCGGCACATGCGAGGGGTCCCGCCAGCTCTGCAGCCCACTGAGCTCAGCAGCCGGCGGTGGCGGCAAGCTGTGACCCAGATGTGCCTGGTGTTCTTTAGAGGGTCAATAGCCTCACACATGGTCCCACGCAAAGCAGGTTAGATCGTTCATACACACACGCGTATAAACATGTATTGACAGTGGCCGAAAGGTGCGGGGTGAGGTAACAAAGCGCTCGGGGCCGGCTTTGGCTTTGGGGCAGGAGGTGAGTGAGCGGGTGAGGCAGAGACCCGGTAGCAGCGTTCGTGCTCCCGAGGAGCCCCCTCGACCTGCGCTCCCTCCCTTCGCAAGACAGGCCGGCTCGGCAGGCCCGCCAAGAGAGACTCCGGTCTTCATTTAAAGAAATTATGTCTTTTACACCCGGCTCCCTCTAGGGAAGAGGAAACTCTTCTCTTCTGTTTTCCGGCTGCCCGGTTTGTCGGTGTGTCTGTCTGAGAGAGCGCTTGCTGCCGGTGGCAGCCCGCCGCTCCTCCCCGGGCCCGGCTGGGCGCCTGGCCTGGCCCAGCGCCAGGCGGGGGCTCCCGGTAACAAGGGGGCAATGCCGGCTGAGGGAAGTGAAACAAATCCAGCTACCAGAAGAGAAAATGCGCGGTTATTTGCGGAGTCATATCGAGGGCATACCCCTCAGCCTCGGGGGAAGGGCGGGCGGAGGGAGGGAGCGGGGAGGAACCACCGACAATTACTCCAGGGAAGTTTTACGGCTGGGATCGACCAGTCCCGATCAGGTGAACGCGCTGTGCTCTGCTACTTTGAGTCATTAAACACTATTAGAGGAATCCGGAGGCAGATTTCTCGAGCGATAAAAAAGACACGTTGTCACTTTAGGACTCTGCCACAAATTTAATTGCAAAAAAAAAAAAAACAAGGAGGGGGGATCCAGTGTCTTGCACATCCAACGCGAGGGTCTCTAGGCGGTAAGGGGTCCTTTGATCAAGAAAATCCAATTATTTGTGTATATACATTTCCCACATAGTGATTACTTCATTAATTGTCCCGCCTTTATCTCCTCCCTTCCCATCCCCCCTAATAATCAGTTCTTTTATCCAGACCAACAAACACACCATAGGAGCTTTGTGGATTCAAAGGATTTGCTTTCGCTTCTGAAAGAGCCGCTATTCTTTGATGATTGGGTAGCGGCAAACTTCAAAGCCATAAATCTTCCCTCTGACTGGTTGGCGGCCCAGCAAAGTCCTTATCAAATTCTTGGAGGTGATCCTGGCGCAGTCAGACAGTCCGCGGAGATCGCGCAGCGCGGGGGGGTGGGACGCGCACGGAGGCGAAGAGATCAGAAGGAAAGGGAGAGAGAGGGGGAGAGAGAAGGAAACTGGGCAGCTTCTCGTCTTCCTCTCGGCGTCCTCATGCCTCGGCAGTGCCCCGGCGCCTTCCATTCGCCCCGGGCGCAGTAGCCATGGCCGCGGTGGCTGTCCTCCGGAACGACTCCCTCCAGGCTTTCCTCCAGGTCAGTACCCGCGCCCGGTGTAGCTCGGGCTGCGCCGAGTCCCGCGGTTGTGACCCGCATTGAGCGGGGGCAGCTGGCGTCAGCCGCCTCCCTCCCGGGGCTTTACCCGGCGGGCGGCCCGGAGAGGTAGGTGGTAGGAGGCCGGGCTCGGGCTTCTCGGGCCGGTAATTTCCCTCTCCCGCCAGCAGCCCATCACTAACTCCAGGCAGTGCTCCGTGGCAAGGGGTGTGGGGGGCGCTGGGGCTGCCCCCCTGCCCACAGCGGCGGCTTCCTTGGCCCAGGAGCGGCGGCGGGGCCGGCGGGGCTGGCCGCAGGCGGGGCCGGGCCC
>VWZT01016356.1:428070-459734 GCA_013397055.1 Pachycephala philippinensis | reverse complement strand
AAAAAAAAAAGAAAAAAGTAGTGTCATGTTGTAGCCTATGCACCTTGTATATATGTGTAATGACTACATTAAAGGTTGAAAGTGCACGAGTTAAAATACAAAGAGTCAAAATTAGTTACAAGCCTGTCATGAGATACAGAGAGATGAATTTAAGTGAAAACCCATAATATCAAATGCTAATGAAAATCTTAATCTGTAAGAATAGCACATACACACACAAAAAAAAAAAGGCAGAAAATTAGGGACTTAGGACACTTAGGTAAGTAAAACTAACAGTTTAGAATATAAAAAATACTTAATAAAACTATTTCTCTGTAAAGCTTTTAAATAGTTCATTGGGAAAAGGAGGTGTATATGCATCATAGCTGTTTCATACTTGTCTGTAAATAGCTAAATCATATGATAGCTTTTCAATTGAAATCATTAAACTTTTTTAGTAATATGGCATTTAAATATACATGTGACCTTTCTGATATATAGGTAGAGCATTACAAAAATATATTGCTTACATCTCAAGAATTTATTTCTAGTTGCCAAATTGCACTCCATAATAAAATTAACTTTTAATTTTGCATTCACAAAATACATTTTATACTTTTAGCTGTTTCCAATCAACTAGAACAGCTGTTCATTTCATAAAATTAAATGATTAATATTCTTCTTAATCATAAATTTTGAGTACATATGCTGCTCAAGGTCAATTCATTTCCTAATTTAAAAATTTAAATGTCATTGGTGTAATAGACATATCATATAAATCAATTTATCTGGTAGTTAATTCAAACAAATTAATCTCAACAAAAAAAAGGGATATGTTTAAAAAACTTGAGATTTGGTCTGTTTTCTATGTTGAAAAGTGATTTTCACACTTGGACAAACTTTAAACAGAGAACATTAAAAAACCTCCACAAGTAATCAACATTGTTCTTCAGGCAGTTTGGGGGTTTTTAATGTGTTGTTAATCAAATTATTTTTAGTCAAAGGCCAAATAAAATAAGACTTTCACCTGGGAGAAGATTGCAGGATTGGCCTTCTGGTCTCAACTGACCAGATGTTCATTGCAATAATCCAACAAATTTATAAAATTATGTTTCCTACCTCCTCAACTACTATTATAGAAAAAGTAAGATAAAGTTTTTTTAAACTATATTGGGAGATGTCTTTCCTAAAACTATCGTAGTGCAATTCTTCTTTCCATATTAAATTAAGGGTGCGATTTTTGAAAGAAAAATCTTCAATTATTTGCAGATTTTGAGAGACTGCATTTTAAAGTAACTAGAACTTAACTATTTCAGTTTTTAAATTCACATATCTATTATTAGTATGGAATACTGAAGAAATAGGGAATATATAATGCTGCTGTCTTGAAACTCTTAGATGAAAGGTATCTTTTGCTGTTCAGTGACACTCAATGACTCAGGAGACCACTCAGAAGTTCATAAATAGGGCAAATTTGTATCTCTGAGCAAGCAGTTGCACAATAACTGAGGCGCTTTTAAATTAGCCTTGTAATATTTCATAGATCTTGTCAACCTATTCTCACACTGAGCAGTAAGAAACAAAAGTATAATGTCCATCTTGTTGTCAGATTTTATAGTTTGCCAGAGAACCTTTTTTTCCTCTGTTACTGTTTTTTGAATTGTTTCACACTTTTTACAAGATTCTTGTGAATCCTGTGGTAAAGATGTGGGGTCTGTCACTCTGGCACATGATAGAATCAGCTCAAAGACATATTAGATTTTCCTGCCAAGCTTTTTAAAAATACTTATCGAACAGGATCCCTAAATCTTCAAAACTACTGAGTTTTCCTTTAAAGGGCTTGCCAAGCAGGTATCTTCAATAACTTTGCATTTAAATATTGTCCAAGCCACTGAGGACCTGAAAATGTGCAGCAACCAGCAAGGCTCACCTTTGTCAGGTAAGTGTTAATATGCAGCAGAGAGAAGAAGGATCCAAGGTCCTAGGTTGATTGAAGGAATAGCCTTGACCAGAGAAAGCAGAAGTGCATGTAATTCAAAGGGTCTTTTAAATAACTTTATGGGTTTTATTCCCTGTTAATATTTACTCCCAACTGATTTGAAGTCATGTAGGTGTTTCAGTATGGATAATGAAAATAAAGAAAACAAACATGTATTTTGACCTTCTGACTGTGACAAGTCAGTGGGAGATTATGGATAGTGAGGTTTGGCCTTTAACCTGGAGGGCACCAATGCTGTTTTTCTTCTCATCATCTCTTAATATCTTTTGTGTTACACATTTACTTAAGGACACACAAAATCCCATCGTGTCCCTGACCCAGGCCTGGTGATTACATCACTGCTTAGCTATGTCAGCAGGAGCCGAACTGGGGCTGTATACAAAGCCCTGTGCTCCTGAGAAAGGTTATGGATGTCCACTCAAGGGCATGTAGGGCCATGTAGGTACGTACTAGGTCTCCATCACCTCTTCAGGTGGCTGTGGGATGCATCCTGTGCTGCAATGTGCTGAAGGTAGTGGCCGGGACCTTCTGAAGAAGTGGCAAGTTTGTACTGAGGTATGAACTGAGTTGCTATTCACTGAACAATTTAAGTGCACTCTTTAATGGTGCAGAGGCCTTGTACAGACTGTCTGTATAAATTCAGATTCAACAGTGCTCCTGTCTTGAAACTCCTGGACGAAAGATATCTTTTCCTGTTCAGTGATATTCAATGATTTTAGCAGACCACTCAGAAGTTCATAAATAGAGTAAATTTATATCTCTGTGCACATAGTTATCAAGGCACTTTTAAACGAGCCTTGTACCAAGGCAGTTCATCTTAATCCACCTTCTCTGGAGTATTGGTCATGGCTTTTACATCCATTAATACCAATACTGAGCAAGTAATTCACTTCAGGCAACATCCTAATTTGTCCTTCCTGTCAACCTGTCCCATCATAAAATGCGATCTTTTTTACATTTATAGTTTTCTGTCACCACTGAATTATAGACATTTACCATGACAGTGACTGACATGTCCTGAACTGAGTATTACATCACCATGGCATTTACTATGGAGGAATGATGAACCACAAGGGGGAAAATGAAAAATAAACCCACTTTTTTTTAGGATACTCATATTCAAAATGAAAAATAATATTCAAATGCCATAAACTGATACTTTTCACAACTTAAATATATCTGTTTGCAAATACCAAAGTCAATAGCTTTATCAGGAACAATAGTGTATACTAGTGTAAATATTCTTGCGTTTTTAAAAGGTAGGGTTGTCTGCAAAAACAATATATTCCTATTATCTGTAAGTCCCTGTTCTTATAATAGTACTGGGCTTTTTGAACAATGTTCCAGTATTACCCTGTATACTACTCAAAAACATTTTTCATCTTCGTTTTTAACACGAACCAGACATCACAGAGCACACTTTCAAAACAGGCTCTAATTACAAAGCAGGTTAAAAGAAATTTTATTAGCCAAAGCCCGTATCTTCACTTGGGGTCATATCCCACATGCCTTTTTCAGGATCAGATCGTGTGCCTGTGATCTCCACATGCAGATGTCTCATCTGTATGGAAAGGAGATGTCAGTCACACTGCCACATTCACCCTTATTTCAGACAGCTCTCCACGGGTCTAGAATCCACATGTGAAGAAGAGAAAGGAAAATGTGCACTATTGACTCATTAAAGATTAGACAGGAAAGATAACACAGCCTGAGAACATCAGGTGGTCTCAGTTATCACATGTTAATCCCAAAGGAGTGTGAAAATGGCTTCATTTCTTCCCCTCACATCTAAATAATTTGCTTTTCTTCTGAGCAGGAACAGTGGTGGTGCTTTGCTCTTGTTTAATTCTGCAAAGAACAGCCAAACACGTGACATCTGCTTGCTTTACATGTTCTAGAACATTGCTTGTGCACCTTAGTACCCTAATATAGGAAGCCCATTCTTCGCAGCATTACCTGACCCTTCAGCAGTGTGGCTCCACTGACCTCTTGCTATTAATTTGCTCTGAAAGAACTGAAAGAGTTTTAAGCAGGCAAAGATTACACTTTTATATTTTCCCAAATATTAACCAAATCTTCTTATGTTCCTACATGAGGCCTAAGGCTATGTCTGAGCTTCTTAATAAAGTGCTTAAATAAATTGTATAATGACACTGAGAAGCTACTTGCAAAGTACTGTAATCAAAGCTGTGTTTGGTGGTTGAATACTTAGGTTAGAGAGAGAAAACTGTGAGCAGTCTTTTTAGGGGAAGTATGTTCTCTGTAACACTTTTAAAACTGCATGTCAACACTGGAACTGTAACTCTGCTACCCCAATGGGGTCATGAATATATAAAGAGCAACGCTAAATATACTCAGCACATCCTGGCAGTCTACAGGGAAGTGGTTTTTTCTCATAAGAGGAAGGGCTTGTTAAATGTTTTTTCCCACAAGAGAGGGAAAAAGACATTCAAGGATCTGAAGATCATTATGCTTCTGTCAAGGAGGAGGGCGAGGGAGAAGACAAGCAGACAGGCAACCTTCCCTTTTCATGGGCTACCTTTGCTTGCCCTCACAACTATCAACACTACTAAGAAACCCTAGTTCCCCTCACATCCTGGATGACGAGAGGAAACATAGGACCCAAAAATTTTTAGAAGCCTCTAGCTGCTTCGGTTTCCCCAGTTCCCTTACACAACTCAGGAGAGTTTGTAGTACAACCCCAAAGTTTTCTTTAGGGTGTTCCACTATGCAGCTGTTACATTGCATTCATGGGATTTGCTCTCTCCCCTGTCCACAAAACTCCAAATCATTGTGCCTCATTACACATGAAGATGAAAGTTTCCTAAGCTAAATAAAGCAATTGCGAAGTACTGAAATCACTGAGACTTAAATGTGGGAATTACTTTCTAGATGTATCATTCAATTATTTTTCTCATTAGAACCACGGTTTTAATCTGCTAAGAAATATTAAATATTAAACAGCCAGTAAAGCAGAATAGTATGTTACACTAAAATAATTCCCTATAAAGTGCCTAAGTACATTACAATCTCCTTTGTCTTTTTATTATATGCATTCATTCATCCTAGACTTAATTTAAAATAGGTGTCAAGCATCAGATATAATACTGAGATCTAGATTCGGATCTAGATGTTAGAACCACTGACATTTAGTGAGCATGTTCAAGAGAGGACAAGTAGGAGGGTAAGTTCAAGCCTGTTTTTAATTAGCTACAGCAATTAGATGTTTTGAATACTCAGAATGATGTATTAGAATTACACAATTATTTGGTTTGTTTGGTTGCTTTTCAATACACTTGAGAACCAGCTCCTAATTAAGATACACACACTGTCAAAGATTAAAAACTTAGATGATGGTAAAAACAATTAGAATGATGATGTAGGTTTAGATTCCCCATGGTTCTTGTACAGATCTGCAAGACAGCATAGAGTGTGAGCACATGGAATTTACTTTCTCTGCACAAGGTCCAGAAACAGCTGCAGTGTTTGTGTGGCCTACAGGGGCATGGGCCACTCCAGAGCAGGTGTGATGCACAGGGACATGACGGTTTTCCCTGAGCTGGCTGGGTACTTTGACAACAGGAGCTTTACCGTTCATGGGAATGGCTGAAATTAGCCGTTGCCTCTGGGTAAGGAGTTGTTCCTCTCTGCACAAGTCCTTCTTGGGGTGCTGCAGTCCTTATCCTGCTCCCAAGGCTAGACCATCAGATCACACAGAGCCTCTACCTGTGGAGCATATGCCATCTATGTGTTAATTATTTGTTCTTTCGGTTCAGAAAACATTATTTCCTATTTAAAAGGTGTAAGAGAAAAGAACAGCATACAACAAAGCACATTTTTTAAAACAGAATCTAAGATCCAATGATTCAACCAAGATTACCTCCAATTACAGGTGTGCTTCGCCCCTTTAAAATTGGTAGACTATATAATATACCATCCTTAATATGTCCTGAATGTTTTGCTCTTGATCTCAAAAGCAGTAAGCAGTCTCTCACAAAATCTTGCTGCAGAAATGACCGAGTTCCTACCATCTCAATGCCACACGAAAAACCTCAATCAAAGCAGCCAAATCTCTTGACTTGCTGCTGATTCTACAGCCCTTTTTTGTAGTGATAACCACTTTTCTCTATCATCATTTATTCAAAAAGGTAAATCAAAAGCATAAAATAGTCTCATCTGAGTTCTTGCCTGCAGGAGATGTCCTTCTCATTGGTTAAGCCATGAAATCTTACGTCAGTCAGAGACAAACTATGGCTGACCTGACTTTCTCTTCTCCTTTCCCATGTATAGAGGTTTCTTATGCGCCAGTTACAATCCAGTCTTAGAATAAGAATTTGTAAAGGAAAACATTTGTCTTCAGCAGTTTGGCTGACACAAGAAAAGAAAGAAAGCTGCATCTTTTTAATTGATGATCAGAAAGCCAATCCTCTATTAATCCTCACCAAATAATCTGAAAATATCATTAGTGCCTGTTAGTGTGAGATGCATTTAGAGCTATATTAATGATGATTAATACCAAGGATTTTTACAATGTGAATTCTACAAATAAATTCTAACACCTGTGTATGTGAAGTCACATTTTTTCACATTTTGACTTTTACCACTCTTGTTTTCATTTAAAGTAAGTCATTAGAAATTCACTTTGAACTATACTGCAATAAGCAACACTTTAGCTGAAAAGGTTCACAAAATGGTTGAATCAGCCCTGAAGACCTGCCCGGGGACAGGTGGCATGTCAGATAACACAGCTAACGCCCCTAAGTTTTTGTGACTACATAAGAGTGCGGTTAGGATCACATCTCCTCACCTTCAGCTCTCAGGCATCAGTAATTATGCTCTTATTAGTACCTCTCCACCAAGTCTCAGCTTTTTCCTAACTTCTCTGGGGGGCTCTGATTCATGTTTCCGGGATCAGAGTATTTTACATGCTCCACTGTAATGCTCTCAGGGAAGACCTAACAGTATCCCAGTTACATCTGTTTAAAATCATTTCAGGGCTCTTGGGGGAGCATGTGTTTAAGGCCATAAGGAAGCTGCAGAACTGCACATGCCCCTAGAGCCAACCACATAATCATTAGAGAGTCCCAGAATGCAGGAAGAGCCCCTGCTACATGCATCTTCCTTTGGCAGACAGTGATGGAGATGCTTGAAATGATTTTCTCAGGGGAAATGGTAAACATAAGCTTGAAATGGTTTTCTCAGGGGAAATGGTAAACATAATGGAGATGCACAACTATCATGAGCCAGACCAAAGGTCTGTTTAACCTAGGAGCCTGTTTTCCAGTAACAGATGCTTAAGGAAAGTGGATTAAAAACAAGGCATATATAAAACAGATACTCCCCTTGGCACAGCCTTTCAGCTTCTGGGGAACAGTGCTTCAGAAACTTCCTGAGCTGGAATCGCATTTTTTTTGTTGTGTTTAATAGCCAGAGATAGGCCGATCCATCATAGATTTGTCTCATCCCTTTATGACTGGATTTACACTTTGTGGGTCTCAACATCCTTTGAGAGTTGTTTGAACAGCCATGATGGCTTTATAACCGTTTCGGTGTTACCTGAATGTCCCTTAAAACTGAGGAACGGCGCAGAATCCCATTCTCCAGGCCGTTCCCACCCACACGGTCTCGCATCGCGCTCCTCCGGCGCATAACCCCAGTGACAGCCGCGGGGTGCGGCGGCGCCCAGGCCGCACCTCTGACGCCAGCGGGCCCTTCCCGCCCGGAGCAGCGGCTGGACACCGGCCCCCCCAGGCCCCTCCCTGCGCCAGGCGCCGGCAGCCGCGGCCTCGCTGCGAGAGCTCCCGGCGGGGGCGGGAGGGCCGCAGGTGCCGGCAGGGCAGCGCCCGGGCCCGGGGCGGGAGGGCCGCAGGTGCCGGCAGGGCAGCGCCCGGGCCCGGGGCGGGAGGGCCGCAGGTGCCCGCAGGGCAGCGCCCGGGCCCGGCCGCGCTGTGCCCCGCGGGGGGCGGCTGCCCCAGGCTACAAGTGCGGCCGCCGCGGGGTGGGGGCGGGCCGGCGGTGCCGCTGGGGCTGAGCAGGCGGGCTCATCCTGCTGGGCAGGTGCCGTTCTGCTGTGGGACTCGGGGTAGCTGAGGGGACTCGAGGAAATAAACCCGACGGGAACGTTGGACATATTTCAGGCTTATTTGCCGCAACTTGGAACTAATTTCACAGAGTCGTAGGTCCAGAATACCTAACGTTTTTGATAAAGTGGCTTTTGGTGTTTTGGGGGTTTTTTTGATTTGGATTTTTTGGGTTTGGTTTGGTTGATCGGTTGGTTTTTGTTCGATTTTTCTTTTGTTTTGTTTTAAATGCACATGGCCCTCAAGACTCCTAGCTTTTATTTCTGTAATTTGGCCTCTTCATCTTTCAGTGCAGTGGGATAAGCTTTGGCAGTATTATAGTTCATTTCTTCTGAAGGTCAGACGTGCAACAGCGTTTCCCCTCAGAGCTCCGTCCTCACAGCTTGTCCCTGGGCTGTAAAGTGTCCCTGTCTCTGAAGCAGGTTATGTGAAGTCCAGAGAAGCTTTTCTCCCATTAGTGGAAACTCTGGAGTTAAAGGAGTGAGTTGAAATACATGGTTTTACGGCTTTCCAAATCTTTTTGTTTTATGCCTGTATAACATGAAAGCTGGTTTCATTTAAAATATAAAATGTGATTAGACAAGCACTCTTGACTTCTATTTTTTCCCTTTATTACATCATACAAAAGGATGAAAGTGGTTAAGATGTTAACATCTGAAAGGTGATAGCCCTTGCCATACTTTATTTTTCTCAGGATAAATTTTGTAACACATTGTCTGACATATATATATTCCCAATACAATGTACAAGTTCCTGAGTGCTTCAGATGATGGATATTTGTTGCAAGAGGCATGGTTCAGTCCATGGTTTGGACTCTGTGCTACTTAGATGAGGTTAAGCCATTACCAGTCTTCTTTTTTTTCTTCCCTTTGTCTGACTTTTTTGTTCCTACTCTTGAATTAGCCCATGCAATATGTCTTTTAACCAGATCTAGCTAGTATGAGTTGACTGTAAAATAACCTACCTGGAGGAGCAGGAGGCAACACTGAGTCTCATCAATGCCCAAGTTACAAAAAGTAAAAGCAGGTGAGAATAAGGCAAGGGTAGAAGCAACAGCTGTGTGGTGTTGCTGCCAGCTCTTGGGGCTCGTAGTATGTGGAGCAACTCTTAAGTATAGGCAGAGTTGCACAAAGAAGTCTACTAATCACCTATGCAGTGCTGCCATGGTTATTTCAGTGGCCTCTTCTCTCTGTTGTCAGAAGAGTAAGCAGGCTCACATCTGGGCTGTTGATGAGGTATCTGAATTTCAGCCACTTTTCCGGGTAGTAGCATTGTTTTCTGCCTGTCATTTCACCCCGTTGAAATCCCCTCTATTACTCCACCTGGAGCACTGTGTCCAGCTGTGGGCCTCCAACATAAAAATGATGTGAACCTTTGGAGCAAGTTCAGAGGAGGCCACAAAGATGATCAGAGGGCTGGAGCATCTCTCCTATGGGGAAAGGCTGAGAGGGCTGTTGGAGCTGTTCAGCCTGGAGAAGAGAAGGCTCCAAGGGAGGGCTCAGAGCACCTTACAGTACCCAAAGGGGCCTACAAGAGAATTGGAGAGGGACTTCTTGCAAGGGCAAGGAGAGACAGGACAAGGGGTAATAGGCTCAAACTAAAAGAGGATAGGTGTAGATCAGATATTAGGAATGTATTCTTTGCTGTGAGGGTGGTGAGGTGCTGGAATAGGTTGCCCTGAGAAGTTGTGGATGCCCCATCCCTGGAAGTGTTCAAGGCCAGGCTGGAGAGAGCTTTGAACTACCTGCTCTAGGGGAAGGTGTCCCTGCTAATGGCAGAGGGTTTGGAACTAGATAATCTTTAATGTCCCTTCCAATCCAAACCTTTCTGTGATTCTATAAATACATGCAGTACTGAAGAAACTTGCTACTCAAGACCTCTTTCTGCTCCTCATTAACTTAAAGGAATTACTTTCTCTGACTTTTAAGGGAGCAGGGTCTGGCCCTGCAATAGAATTCAAACATAAAACATCATGCTTTCCTGACAGCTGTGTGCCTTCTGTGAGGGGAGGCCAAAACCCAGCAACAAAATACAGCTTGCTTTAGCTGCTTCAAAGTGAGAAGGGGAAAATATTTATAAATGCCAGTACTGGCAAGGAGAGCAGGGAGACAATGGTCTGTTGCTTTCAAGGATGAACAACTACTGTGTGTTCAGGAATTCTGCTTTTTGTTATTGAGCTTCTGAACTTCTAATTTGTATGCTATAGAAAAAATGAATGTATCCTTAAGACTGACCAGAGAAGTTGCAGATCTTTTTGTTTAATGTTCCTAGGGTTTTTTTGGCATATGACTACTGTGTCACAGACCCTTTCAGCCTAAGATTAAAGGAAAAACAGCTGATTCTGTTTATAGGAGCCTTTAGATCTCTACTAGATTTTATGTGGATATGGTTGTGAAACTTGTTTTAAAATTATTTCTTCATGTTTAATTTTATTTTTCAGGATTTTGGAATGCCAGAAGTGATCAGTCCAGTTGTATTTTCTTATGAAGTATCTGTGACTACAAATAATGTGGCAGTATTTTTAGTAAGAGTTTCTAATTTCCAAGTCCATTATTAAAATGTTGGAAAGTGTGTTTGCTATGATAGCATCAGTAGCACATTTTAGTATCTAATGATTTTATTTTGACTTTTTAATCAGGTTTTTAAGTAATATTATTAATATTTGTAACTTGTCTTTTGTATGTCTGGGCAAACCCTGCTTAAAATTAATAATGGTGTTGTAGTGGGGTATGTGGGGTTTATAATGTAGCTGACATGTCCACTTGCTGGAAAATTGCTCTGACAAGAGTACTCTACTTGAGATATCTATCATGATAGCACATATGTTCCCACTCATGTCCCAAATAAAAAATGACATCTTTTCAAGACCTCATTCCAACACCTCCTTCTCATGTTAGATGTATAACTATAAATACTATATTTCAGACTTTAAAATTACTTTGCACTGTTTTTTAATGTTAAACCATGCATTTTAAACATTTATTGTCTCACATAAAATAATCATATGTTTTTCTTCCCATTTATTGATCCCTAACATTTAAAATAATTTGTCTGTGTTTGTTTGTAAAATTGAACACTTTTTCCTGAGGATATTTTAGGAAAGAAAATAAAACCCACTCACCTTAAAAGTTCAGCCCACATTAGATTCTCAGTAGTACATGTAATTTGTTCTCTCTACAGTTGTCACATACAACAAACCATTCAAGATTGGAGACTCCAGTTTAAATACCATTTAAATTTTGTTTACATTACATTTTACTGTTGCTACATAAAACCATTATGAGCATGTACTCTGCGAATTACACAACACCAGCCTTGTAAGCTCCTGTAAGCTGTACTTACCAACCATAGTCTCTATAAATGTGTGTATATGCTTACACAAATATATATGTAGTTTATTCTAAAAGATTTTTAAAAAAGGTTTTGTATTAATAGCAATGTACAGCAGAGTTCCATGCAGAACATCTTATGCTCTTAAGAATAATATCATGAATTAATGTTTCAAACATGTTTTATAGGATGATATCTTACATGTGACTACTATGGTGCTAGTTCAATTTTTACTACCTTTACACTTACCTTCCAAAGTAGTTTCTTACATGATCATGAATCATCTCATAGACAAATCTCTTTTTAAGTACATGGAAACTCCAAGAACGCTATGCTAACTTTGTTGTGGTAAACTAACTGAAATGAAAAATAAAAATAGCAAACAAGAGAACATTTATATGTAAAAATTATGCTAAATGTACTGTGCCAGTTGTTTAGATGAACTTACTCCAGAGACATCTGTAACTGACAAAGCAAGGAAAGAAAAGGCCTCTCCTGATGACAAAAGTTTCTAGAAAGCTTTCATTATATGAAGGCCATTGGTTATACTGATTTGGGAAAGTCCAGTGGTAGATGGTAGCGTGACTACAACCACCATTTATTTGTAGAAGCTGTTCCTCCATATTGTGTGTTAAGATGTTATTTAAATTAGGTTTCTGTATAGTAGTATGGAGCAATATATTATATTTGCAGTTAAAATGTTTGTGCTTTAGCTTTTGATAATTTATGCCTTGCCTAATATCTACAGCAAATAAAATGAATTGTTTTATTTGTTTACTGTGATTTGCAAGGGTATTACTCCATGACAAGGTTACATTGACCTATCATTTCATGCATCAGCAGTTCTTCTATTGCACTGATTTGATCGAGCCTAGTGGATAAAAAAGGAGCAATCCACCCAGTGGACTACATTAGAATTATAATAAATAGTGCACATTCTGAAGGGCAAAGTAGGTTAAGTATGGTACTTACTGCACTGGGCATGATTTTTGTGATATGTCAAATTTTAAGCTTTTTTATTCCAACTTCTACATTCAAATTTTGTACTTTGATTTTAGGTAGTTATGGAGGTCATGCTGTAGCTACAGTTGAGGAAAAAATGTAGCTTTTTGTAGCTACTCTATGGAGCTTTTAGTCAGGTACTTGTGAAAGTGCAACACATCTCTGAATTCACACTCCTTTCTGGATGTACAATTCTAGAAACTGTTGCTGCTCCTTATGCTGAAGTACTTCACCACTGTGCAGTCATGTAATGTCAAATAACCCTTCCTAATTACATGGTTTAGCATCTGCCAGACAGAGGAAAAGGGGCTGCATGGCTTACAGCTTCACTCTATTTCTAGAGTTATCTTGTTCCCACTTGCTCTCCTTGAATGCCATCAACACCTCAGTGAATCAGGAGGGGTTGTATCCTGCCTGTTCACTCCCAGGTAAGTTTTTTAATTCCTGTTATCCAAGGGATGGGCCAAGGTACCTGTTGTATGTAAGGTCTGAAATAGCTGATAAATCTTAAACATTATTTTAATAAGACATACCAAATAAGATTTTAAAATTGCTCCAGAGTAAGATGTGTGGTCATTAAAAATAGAAGCTTAATTTTTTGTTTCTCTAATGACAGAGTAGACATTAGACACATTTTTAAAATCTCTTTATGTTTCTTCCATATCGCTTTGTTGTGGTGATTCGCTAGGACTACAAAATTAATCTGTAGTGGTGAGAGTTTGGTGACAGTGGAAAATCAAGGCCATCAAAAATTATGATCATAAATTCTAGCAACACTTAAATGCTATAGAGTGTAATAGTTGCATTCATGTGGTTTGCTTACTAAAGAATCCCCAGAGAAATTCATTTAAGCACACATGTAAGTTTTAGTGATCTCAGAAGGATGTAAGAACAAACTGTGGGTGTTTACATAATCAGGTAGATCATGAGCTGTGTATCAGTACTTTGCTGGATAGATGACTTCTAATAGTGATGGAGACCCCAGCGAAGGAGCCCACCTCAAGAACTTGTAGGAAACCTGTTAAAGTCCTCACTGGTTTTTTGTTTGTTGAATTTTTTCTTCCTGTAAATCAATATGAATTGCAAAATGTGCTGTCCCAAGACTTTTCTAAAAGAAAAGAAAAAGGGTGTTTTGTTTGTTCTGGTGTTGAATGTCTCTTCAGACAAATTCTGATAGTCTGTTTTAAAGAAAAAGACATAGCTGGTCTTTTGTTCTGTCCTTTCATTTTCTATTTCATACAGTTGTTTAAAAAGGACAGAGACCAAGACCAAGAAGGTAAACATCAGCTTAGTCCAGAACCTACTATACACCTCCTTTGTGGCAATACATTAATTGAATGATATTTTAAATTCCATTGCTTTGCATATTCACGCAGCAGATTAAGTAATTCCAAAGTTTCAGGTTATATCCTTGTGTGGATTTGTGTTGAAACTGGTGAAAATTTTTACTGCCCCAGGAATTTAGTAATACCATTAATAGAAAATTAATGCTTTTTAAAGTTACTCTCTGTATTTTGGAAGCAAACAAACAAAATGAAAAATTATGTATTTAGGGGCCAAAAGGTAAATTATTTAACAATTGCTAACTTTCATAATACTATTTGCTTTAAAATACTCAATCAGGGAAATCGAACAAAGCATGGGGTTGAACAATTTGATAGTGTATATTTGAAGTGGAACTTTAAAAAATTTTGCCATAGAGCTTCACATTGAAGAACTATTTGAGTTGAGGAATGAAATTGCAGCAGGTGAACCAAAATGTGAAACAACTGTTTTGAATTTGCTTTTCAGAAGTGGTGGTTCAAGCAGTATTGTGGTAATATGTCTTTGCTTTTGCAGCTGATCTATTACATGCTTTTTTAAGCAATTAGAGCTCAATAATACAACAATTTGTCACCCAATTAATTTTGAAAGACTGGAAATGCATGGATGAACTGTTTAACCTGTGGTTCACTTGGCACCATTGTAATTTAGATCAAATAAAACATAGTATTGGGTAAGCTACATTATGGGAACTCAACGTCTTCATGTTCTGTGACTTGTCTTTTAATCTTTTTTATATTTCTATTATAACTATAGGTGAATGTACAGACAAATAAATGTAACTTGTTTTTGTTTTGTGTAGAATGTGTAAATTCATTACAGAAACAGTAGTTGAAAAAACATTTGTGAAAGTGTTTCTCCAGGGATCATTCTGTGCCCCAGCAACAACAGAAAGCATATCAAGGGCATTAATGTGTGCGGACTTCTGAATTATATTGTCTTTACAACTTGGAAAACTTAAGCACTAGAGCTAAAATTCTTATAAGGCTAAGAGGAACCTATGGGCATGTCAAATATAAACCAGGTACTATGTGGTTTTTCATTCTTCTGATCTTGAAGTCATATAGGTATATCTCCTGTTTTTTCAGTGCATCAGAATGCTGCTTCATAACAAGGTTCTGCTCCTCCTTGGGAGACATGGTGTAAGGGCAATTTTGGTGTACTGAGACCTAATTTCTAGAATTTCTGCACTTGTATGCATAGCAAACACTGACCCAGATTTTGGTAATTTTGAAAACATGTGTATGAATTGTGGGATAATATCATAGAATCATAGGATATTTTGGGTTGGGAGGAACCTTAAAGATCATCTAGTTCCAGCCCCGCTGCCACAGGCAGGGACACCTTCCCCTAGACCAGGTTGTTTAGACAGCCTTTCATTCCCAGACCTAGATGTATATGTGATTTTTGCTTACAGTGAAAAATATCCATGCTACATTGTATCAGTTATTCCTATGATTTCCCGGTGACAACTCCTGATGAGAAATATATTTATATATTTTGCTATGTTTGCCAAGCAGCGCAACTTTGGGAGGTCCTAAATACATGATTATTAGGGTTATAATTGTTTCTCTCTTGCCTGCCTGACTGCCGTCAGTTAATTGAGTAGTTGGCTTTGGTATTTTATTCTTTGATCTCTGTTGCTGTTGTTGCCTCCAAGTGACTTCAGCTGATTTCTCCTGGCTCCCTGTTCATTATCTGGTCAAAAGCTCCTGCATGCATTGTTTTTTAGGATGGGGAAGGGAACCTTCATTTCAGCTACTGCAATTGGTTTTTGTAGAACATGCAGTAGAGAGAGAAGATGGATAAGGGGAGGTAGGATGGCAAAACCCAAAATACTGGCACTTTGCTGTAACAAAACTAATGAAATTTCTATTAGCTTGTGAAAAATTACAATTGCACAGCCATTGTCTAACAGAATCTTGAAGGATGTAATTAGGGCAGTTTTCACCTTCCGATTTATTGCTTTCTGCAAGATTTTTGAATTTGGTTTTGCTCACTTTATAGTGCATATGTGCAGGAGGTATGCAAAATAATACGAGTTTTTCATGTTTTGCTATTTTGGGGTTTCTCTCAGGTTTAACCTGGTGTCTGAATTTTTTGTGTCTGTTATTCTTAATTGATATAATCATTATATCATAAATGTGACCTTTATTTAAGATCTTTGTCATCTTATTGCTCTTAAATGTAATTTGTCAGCTTTCTATTGTAATCCTAAAATTATTGATGCTGTCAAATTTTCAATTTTTTTTTTGTGTTGCAGACACTCAAGATTATGATACTACCCAAGAGCATGGGTGGCAACAGTAAGCTTGATATTCTTCAGGCTATGAACATCCATTTCTGATCTGTGTACTTGTAAGGTTTTTCGTTGCTTTACATGATTTACACTTTCACGAACCATGAGAGGCAGACTTATCTCTGGGGTGTTTTTTCCTGTTTATTTTGTCATCATACATGTTTGTAATACATTATGTTGTCAGCCTGCAGTTCTGATCTATGAACCAGAAAATACTGAGGTCAAGCAGTTTTTTCCACTTCTTGAAGAAAAGGCGGTGGGTGAGTGTGAGAATCGCAACTACAATATTTATTGTATGGACAGTCTTGCCTTCCACATTGAGAATTATTGTACCAACAGGAACCTGACTTTGTATTTTAAAAGACAGCAACTGAGAAAATACTTCTATTATGGCTGGGGTTTCTATGTCTTAAATATTCTGCCTTGGTCTATAAAATGTCAAAGTAAACATTCTCCATTAGTTAATGTTCAGTTGCAAGTATTCATTTTACAGTATATTAAGAGAGAAACAAAGAAGTTAGAAATCCTACAAATTTAGAAACAGTCTTCTGAATTCAGAACAAGTAGACCATGTGAGTTCACATCAATAGTCTCAATATAATATCAGCTAACATAATCCAAAGCATCAAAAAAACCTTACCTCTATAAAGCTCACTCTGCACTGAAGTGAAAAAGGAATGCTCAAGAAAACTCTTTTAGTGCTTGAGCAGGAAACTTTCAGCAGAGAAATGTGTAAAAATTAGTAAAGTAAATCAATTTTAAACTACCCCTTATTCACAAAATGACCTCTGATGGTGCTCTGAGGTGTTACGTGTGATCATGGCAATTGAATTGTGCCAAAATATAATCCATGTTTATTATGAAATGGATGTTAGTCTGAAAGATGTTAACCTCAAGAAGTCCCTTTGAATTCTGTAATATAAGAAATAAGTAATGAGAAAGAAAAAATTACAAATATCAGCTTAATCCACCTTTGAATACTCCCAAACCTGGTTTAGATGTGTATTTTCTTCTCTCACATATTCACTTTAGCTTACACTGCTATTTGTAATCAAGTCTTCCTAGTACTGTATCAGTTTAGGATATAAAGGGGGTAGAGAGAGAGAGAACCTTCCATTCTCTTGCCACTGTATAGATACAGGAAACAGGAACAACAAAGTGGCTTGGTGGCGTAATTCATCCAAATATTCTCCCATAAACAAGTGATTTTCTGGTGACCAGCTGTGCTGATTTTAGAGCTATGTTGAGCTGTGTGTATTTTTATGGCAGAAGCAGCACAGAAATTCATCAGTGGGGAAAGTGAAGATGATGCCGAAGCAAGTGATGAAAGCAGCAATAACAAAACAAAAAAATAAAACCCTAGCTGTTCAAATTGTAATGATGAAGAAAAGTCTGAAGAAAATTAGTGTGGAGAGAGTATGGTATTTCAATTGATGATTTTGATTCTTCAACACACACTGTTGAAGTACACATTTAATCATAATTATTCTTAGAAATTTCAGTATTCTTTACTAAAACTAGTATCAGATCTTAGAATTTTTGTAGTACTTGCAATATTTTTGAACTTACACCTGTAAAAATTACCTTGTTTTCTAACTTGATGGCACATGTAAACTTGATGTATGCAGAAGTAATTGATAAAGTATTTTCCCACTGGAGCAACAAGTAACATGGAAACTGTGACATCATCTGTTGAGCAAAACAGTATTTTAGGAGTATTGGACTTGATATACCTTTGCACCACTTGAACAAGGGAAAACCAGCATGGTTTTATAAAGCTCTGTAATCTGCAAAATGATGATGTAGTTTTGAGTGGCAGAAATACTACCTTAAAATAAAAACACTGCTTGCTGAAAATTGCTGTGATTTTTATAGCCTTGACATTAATGATATAGCTCTTAAGAGTATTTTAGCTGAAAAGCCTTGCCTGACATCTTTGTAAAAATATATAGCTTCAATGACAGACTCTTGTCCAGATTTGGAGATAAACCAAATAGCACTGTTGAATAAGTGCCAGTTGTAAAATTGATCAGAAAATCTACATAACTGATAAGACTGTGACTTGTACCAATGTAATATTAATTTATTGTTAACATTTATAGAAGTTCTAGACTGAGATAGCATGAACTACAGTAGTAGCTGCCACTGTGGTGTGAAATATTCATAATCAACTGGGAAGGTTTGAATTTACACTACTGGGGAATTGGTCTGTATAAAGAGGTTATAAGACTGAGACTCCTTGAGTAAAATTACCACAGATATTCAATTGTTTCTCTGGACACAGCTAGGCTGTAGAAAGGACAAAAGATTATTTTCTAGACATGGATAAGAGACAGGTAAACCAGCTGCTTCCCAGAGAGAAGTGGAGCACCTCCCTTCTCACTTAAATTGAAAGGAGTGAAAATGATCAACCTCCTTGAGGTTGTGATTCCTGAATTACAAATATTCATTTTAGTGTCCACATAATTCATCTCCTATTCCTTGTTTTTCAATTTGAGTTTTTTTCTAAGAGAAAACAATTTGCTGAAGAACTAAGTGAATTCGTATGAATGCTTTTAGTAGTGACAGGGAAAAACCATAGGTTGGGAGTCATTCTTCCTACTTTATAAATATGCTTGTTTTTCTGGACTGGCATTAAAACTTGAAAATTATTCAGATATGCTCTTGACAGTCAAATTCCCCTTTAGTAGAGTATCTCAAGAATAGGTCATATATATAAACTCAAGATGGTTTACATTTTATACAAATATCTTTGCCATTTTTAATGCAGACATCTATGTGGGATGTCTGCCATATGTATTACCTCAAATCAGTTGGTGTCCACATGGTGAGGACTAAGTGAACCATGTCACAATGCTGAAAGAAATAGATAATAAATTAAAATATTTTTGGAAGTTTGGATATACATTGGCTGGCATTCCTGTAAAAAGGTATGTATCTAACTTGACAGATAGTGCAATTCTCTGGTTTTAAGGTGGTGAAAAAATACTTTGATTGAGCCATGCTACTGCAGGTAAGGCTTGTACCAACTCTTACTGTATTTACAGTTTAATTTTTTTTAGATATTAATAATTTTACTGTACAAAACCTGCAGTTATATAGGTATGGAGAACTGGACTGAGTGTAATCACATTCAGTAAAGTTAACTAATGAAAACCAAATATAGCTAACATGCTGTTCTGGGGTAGGCAGAAGAAATTATACAATAAACATATTTTATTAAACACATGAGTACATTAAAATTTAGTACTGCTTTTCACTACAAAACTTCTAGGTCCTGGTATTAATATTTGAGACTATATGGTAATCATTTCATGCTATGATTTTAAGTGTGTACTTTTCTTTTACCTTAGCGTAAGAAAATTCCCCGTTTACCGATGATGTGTCTAAATGTTATTTAATAACGTTTATAAGTCTTGGAGAAATAATAGGTTAATGTTCTCATGCTTAGACAGGTGTGCCTATATATAAAAGAACTTCCATGGCTTTCTTCCTGCCTTTAGCTGAAGTGATATCTCTGTGTTCTGTTCTTTTCCTTTCAGTAATTCCTGATGCAGATCTGTTTGGATAAACATGACAGAGAAAATGCTTATCAAATACTTGTGCCTCTTAACAGGGCTTAACTTTGCAGGGTCTGTGTCTTTGTTTAACCCCAGCAGCATAAAGAACATGAAATCACAGACTTTGAGATTAATCACTTGAAGAGATCTTCCTGTGTTGCAGAAGTGCCTTTGCAGGTTTCCAGTACTTTGTCTTGGTCCAAGGTACAATATCTCTGTATCCCAGTGGCATCTAAGGTCATTCCTGGAGTCCCTGTCATTAACAGTATATTCTTGTTCTTCTGTAGAGTATTACTGCAAAGTGAAAATGAAGGATGATTGTTGTGTTTTCAATGGTTTTTGAAAGGATTTTGCCTCTTTTGTGCTTGGTTAGTTGGCTGGTTGGTTAGTTAAAATATGCTTTTTTAAACTGACTGTTGACCAAAAAACATTTTAAAGTAGCAGATCAATCTGTAATGCCTTTACTTGAACAACAATCTCTTAAAATTCTGAGGAGTTATCCTTCACCCACCTGGATCCCATGCTGTACCTTAGGAAGAGCCTATTCACTCAGAAAGACAGTGATTTTTTTTTTTTTACATGTTAAAAGCCAGTAACCAGAATGCAGTCTTGCTTACTGCAGACTGCAGCCTGTTCCAGCATTTTATACAGCCTGCCTCTAGCAAGCAATGGTTCTGTTAATATCTGAAGACATTGAGAGCTAATTTACGTCAATGCACAAGCCAGATTCCATGTCTAACGTTTCAGATACTGGAGAAGGAAATTCTGGACTCTTTAACATCCTAGAAAATCTACAGGTTGTTCATTCTTGCAGTCCCTAAATCCCTCGTAACAGAATGTCCTGTGAAGGAATAGACCAGTGGAACATCTTTAAGCTTTTCTGTATGGCATGACTAGCTTGAGTGTGGATATCTGGCAAATCTTTCAGCATTTTTGCTAGGTCATGTTACTTTCAGTGGAGTTGAGACATTTGTTTAAGCAGATTATTAATCTCTGAAGGAAAAAGATGACTGGTAGAAAAATGCTGAGGAGTGAAGTCCCAAGTTGGTGTTCTGTCATTGGTGTTCTCTCTGTAGCTGGAGAGGGAAGCAAGTAACTTTGTTACCTGTCCTGGGGAGAACAGAGGTGTCGGAAAACATAGCATTATCTATTGTACTCTCTTGAATCCCTTCCCAGACAGTTCCTTTAAACCCTAGCAAACATTAAGTATCCCTTAAGATTATGGAGAGGTTGTGCTTGATTCACTGCTCAGAGCAGTGCTGCTCCTTATCTCATGTGTTTTAGCTTTAAAAATCTTTGTTGTGGCTGAACTGTTAAAGATAACATGGCTAAGTTCTGTCTCTTGTTCTAGTGCTGAGTTGCTGATGCTGTCCCAGATGACAGCAGCTGTTTTTTCCTGTGATTGTCTTCTTCAAGTGCAACTATGAGAATACCATCAAGAGGAGCCAAGAGCATTAGGTAAGTGTGTGCTTGTAGAGAAGTTTTGAAGGGATGAAGTAGACGAAGAGATTTTATTACATAAATAGATTGGAATATGCGTCTGTAACAAGTCAACTCTAATCTGATTTTTCTGTCTGGGAGATGTCTTCAATTTGAATCACCTCCCTCTTGATCTGGGAGAAGTGGTTTTTTCCTTAAAAATGCCCCGCAATGTTTTCATAATCTTCCATACGCCTACTGAATAGAGAAGCCTGTGTAACAGCTGATGGCTTTGCTTAAACCTCATGCACTCTTCTATTCCCTCCAAATAGGAATCTGTTAGTTGTAAGAATGCTAATGAAATCCACTCAGAATAGGGAATATAAACAGCTCAGTTTAACACAGAGAAGGGACTTTTTTCTTACCTGCCCATCTGTTTTCTCTGGTGGACAAACTCATATCTTGGTGGACAAGCACATATCACTGTACTTTTCAGAGTACAGTGTGCCAATTGTCCACCTTTGTAGCTGTTCATACCATCCTGTTTGGGCTTCTGTGCTTTGATTGCACTCTGTTAAAAATGTAGGTATTTGTGTTTTTCTTAAACCCCTTGTATTTCAATCAGGTGCCCTCAACCTTCCACTTTGGAAACAATTTTTATTTCCATTTCTGTAATATTTTAGCTAAAACGAAACCAGAAGGAGGAAGGGTTTCAAATGTGGTGCTGCAGAAAATCTGTTATTTCACTAGTACTCATGGCTATCCAGGGCAAACTAACAAACTTGTCGAGGCAAAACCTGACTTATCCACTACAGAGGAAAGAGGAGGAAAGGAGGAAAAAACAAAACTAAACAAAAACCAAAACCAAAGCAAACAAAAACCCCCAAAACAACAACAACAAAAAAGCGCCTAGCTAAGCTCACAACTCTAATGATCCCAAAAACTTTTGAGGCTTTCAAAGCCCATACCTGAAATTGAGTTATGATTTGAGAAGTGTTTTTTTAAAGTAGCAGGAAAGGCCATGCTTCTTGTGTCCTGAGGAGTATTTATGAAATATGCTTAATTTAAACAATCTTGTGTTAAAAAATCCCAGAGTCCAGCTCTCCAAATTTGTTCTGAGATTGGAGAGTCAAAGTGCATGATCTCCTGCAGCAGCATTACTGAAACTGCTGCATGTTCTCATTGTAAACTGATGCCCTCCTATGGGATAAAAAGATATAATTCAGTGAGGTGCTACAATTATAATAACATGTCATAAGGGGAAATATATCCAGGCATTAGCTGTCTTGGCTCTACAGGGTTACTGGGGGAAGTGGGAAATAAATTTCCTTTCAGACGCAGGGCAAAATCACAGTCTCCTAAAACTGGTACACTTTCTGGGTATACTATTGCTTTTGTTATTTTTTTCAAGCTACAATCATAGTTACCTAACTTAAGTAAATTTTTAAATTCATCTAGATAAAAAAGGTTTTATTTTGTTCCAGTTTGAAAGTAAGGGGATTCTTTGCTTCTTTCCATGTTTGCTTGGGGGTATTGAGAGTTGGGATTTGCCACTGCTATTGTTTCAGGATGTGGGTTGTTCTTTGGGATGTTTTTCAGATGAAGCAGATCAAAATGGACAACAAGACATGCCAGCATGGATCAGGAAGGGGACATCCTGCAACAAGAAGCCACAAAGTATGTAAAACAATGTGCTTCAGATTAGACTTTTCTAAATGCCCTTCATCACAGCAGTGCTGAATATTCTCTCTGGCAGTTCATCTTGAGCTGTCTTTGAAATTCAAGTGATGCACAGGATCCTTAAATATGGGCCAGTTGGGTACATCAGTTATTGACTGTTCGTAAAACCCAAAGAAAACGTATCATTCATCTTCAATTAATTTTTGTCATGTGATAGAAAACAGCAAAAGTTATCTTTAGAGTAGGAGTATAAATCCACGGTCTTCACCAAATTTCTGTTTGTAGAATTTTCTGGACAGGGCCAAATAATCAAAGCACTAATTTGTTAATTTTTTTCTCTCGGCATATTCATTTTTTTTGGTTGCAGATATACAGTAATTTATTATCTGTATTTTTAAGCACTGAAGATGATAGCCAGAAAGTTCCAAAACACTTAGTTTTGAACAATTTTCCAATTTTTCTGTGTCAAGAGTTAAGGAAATTTATTACTTAAATTATTCCATTCTATCTAAGATACTGGTAAATGAGACATATTTGTATACCAGAAATGGTAGGAAAAGAAAGATATACCAGATGCAATAAATATATTTTGTAATAATGTACTGGATTAAAAATTATTATAGCTGTGTTACTAAGAAAAAAAAAATCACAGACTGCAAAGACAAAAATATAAACCCACAAGTTTGGAAACATCACAGGTGTTCTGTGTACTTAGTGTTGTATACAGTTTCAAGGAAAGAGCTTGCCTAATCCCAACATGCTAAAATATTCATAATCCACGCAAAATGGCAATTAAAAGGCAACACAGAGTACTAATGGGGGCAACCCTCCACAATAACAATAATAATCACCAGAAGTCAAATTTACTGCCCTGCCTGCAGATAAATGCATATATATAATGTGACTATAGTTCAGAATATGAAGAAACAAAAAACGTTATGGCACAGGGACTATTTTCTGTTTGCCTTTCCATTGGCATGTAGTTACATTGTGACCTCCTTACAGTGAAGGCAGGAGGCACTCATACCTCTTAAAATACTGTATGCAGCTCTGAACACAGTGACTTTTCAAACCTACAGGCTGCAATACAAATAATAAAAAATCTTTTTCTGCTTGGCAGTCATTGTTTCTACGTCCATATAAAAACTATGTAATAATTGAGTAGTCTTTGTTGCAAAAGATATTTATTGCATCACTTTCATTCCTTTGCCCACTCAGGGTATTCAGGATTCATATTTTAGCATGTCCAGTTTGTGGATGGAAGTGAATTCAAGAAATACCCCATGGCTTGGCTTTTTAGAGTGAGTTCTAACTGATGGTCTGCTTGCAAGCTTCAGCTAAAGGAATTATAGGTCTTCATCCTACTGCCTTGCTGATACCGTGCATCAGTGGTTTTTCCTGTGTGTTTCACATCCTCAGTAAACATCTGGATTCAAAGCAAAACCCAAGTCTTCTGGGTCCCCAGCTGCAAAGAGATTCTCTGTAACCTGTGCCTAGAGTGCACTCGAGCAGTAGCCTCAGGGAAGGGGCAGTCACATACGAGGAGAAAACAGCAGACTGGTTGAGCAGCACAGCTGGAGGGGGGAAGACTTTGAAGTCTCTCGGTGAAAGCGGCACGTCTCTGAGTGCCCTCGCCTGGCCGTGTTCACCTGGGAAGGGTGTTTCAAAGATTTCAGTTCGTGTGGCGACTTCTGAATGAAGCCGCTGAGCTGGAGTGGTTCGGGTTTAGGTCGGATTTTCAAGCGGGTCAGTTGCAAATGAGAGTTAGCAAGCGTTTCCAGGCATGCTGTACAGCCACGCTGTAGAGGAGCGAGCGGGGGACCCGCAGAGCCCCAGGGTTTGCTGCTTTCCCCTTGTCGCCGCCGGGGCCGGGACGAATAGATGGTGGTGAGCACGGGCTCGGAGCAGCCGCAGCCGCGGCCGGGCGGGCTGTGCGCAGGGCTTTGCCGAGCGTCTGGGCTTGAGAGACAGCGCCACCCAGAGGGGCCGTGAGGCGGGGAGCGGCGCCGGGCTCGCCGGGGTTCGCTCTCGGCATCCTCCTGCCCGGCCGGGAGGGAGCGAGGGCTCCGCACACCCGCCCGCCGTGCGAGGCTGCTGCTCGTACCTCCCGCCTGTGACGCTCATCCTTCCGGGCAGCGCGGCCGGGCCGGAGCGGGCGCTGTCCGCGGTGCTGAGCGGAATGGAGAGCCGGGAGCGCCGCGCCGCCGGGCTCCTCGAGGTGCTGGAGGAATCGTATTTCCAGCGTGCCGCGGAAGGCTCGCAGGCCCTCATTGTCTGGCTCCTTCCTCTCGCGGCCCTCAGATTCTACGAGGATGTAAATATTTATGTTAAACCATGTCTGTTTACTCCAGACATACGCACTTCTGGAAAGCCGTAAGGGAAGGAATAAGCGCACACGCTGTGTGGCTGCCGGGCGTTCACCCGCCCGGGTCGCGCCTCACAGTGACTGATGGCTTAGGGGATCTTCGCGTGGTCTTCTTTCATTGACTCTTTGTACTGCAGTCGTGCCATGACTTCCTTTGAATGTTTGTTTACGTTTATAAAGACGAATAGCTACAGTTATATTATTATTTCTCACACTCTGCCCTAAACAAATGTTTTGCTCGGTTGGTTGAAACCACCTCTAAAATGATAGCCTAGATATGAGAAAAGGTCATGTCAGCTAGGGCCATTAACGGCTGTAAAGTCGTGTTTAAAAACTAGCCTTTGTGCTGTTGGTGTTTTCGTTACACGTCCAGTTCCTAGAGAGTAAGTGTGCTCGACAAAGCAATCGTCTTGGCTACTTGTCTGTCAGTCGGCCGGTTTCCTTTACAAAACGGGCTTGTAAGTTTTTGCTTTTGCCTCGAGTCCTTCAAAAAGGACATAGCCCTGCTGCTCGTTGTGCTGCCCGGCATCTCTTGCACAGGATGAAATTCTTTGGCTCCATCGGGCTGTTTTCCCTCCTCTCGTCTCATTGCAGATTCCTCCCAGCCCCTTACGTGACATCTTTTTGAGAAGGGTTTGGTTTAGGCATCTGCGTAGCTACCGTGGCATGCTGAAATACAGCACCGCGGTCGCCACCGCAAATGTTGGCTAAGCATATTCGGGGTGTGGGATGGAGTAACGCAGACATGGGGTTGTCAGGGGTACAAAAAACTTGTTGTCTTAATGTTTCTGTTTTTAGCAAAGGGATGTCTGTTATAAAATCGTAATCTAATGGCAACATTGAGGGCAAGTCACAAGCATCCAGGTGTTCCCCTCCAGCGGTAGCCGTGCCTCTGCCACCCTCTGGCGGGGAGGAGCGGGGCGAGCCGCGGGAACCGCGGGCTGAGCCAGTGGGTCACATCAGACCCTCGGCACGGAGAAGGGGGGGACAGGGGGTGTTGCTAGGCTACAATTCACACGGACCCCGCCTGGCTCATTCGTGTCCCGCACCATGCTCAGGGGAGGGCCGGGGCCGCAGGGACGGCCGGGGCGGGAGTTCGGCCCCGTCGCCTCAACGGTGCGCCGATGTGTGCGGTGCCTGTTAGCACAGCTGGCGACCTCGGGTCAAGCCGGTGCTGTCTAGGGAAAGCCTCTGGCTCCGTCCGCACGAGAGGCTCAACGAGGGGCTCGCACGGCAGAACCGCCTGCCTGGGGTGCCGCCCCTGCCGCGGCTGGACAGCCCCACCCGCCGAGGGAGTCAGCCCCGCCACCCCGGGACGAAGCAGACCAGCGGCAGCAGCCGGGGCCGGTGGGCCGCCCTTCCCCGCCCCAGCCGGCCGCCCCAGAGGTCCCCAGCCCCCGTGCGGAGCGGCGCGGAGGGGGTGGCGGCAGTCCTGTGACTCATGCCTGCGTCGAAGCAGATCAACCGGCGATTCACGATTTTAAAAAAGCAAATCCGAGCACTTCTGGAAAAAAAGGTCATCTCGCATTAAATTCCGCGGCGCGATTGGTATTCCGACGTCGTTTCTGGCAGAGTTTATAAGCGGCGGGTCGCTCCCAGGCTAGAGTCGCCCTGCCTGCCTGGACTACGGCAATAAGAGTGTCTGCTCGCCCCCTCGGTAAGTGTCCTCTAAACAGCATCCTATTTTTTCAAGCCTTTGCGAACCTCTGGAGCATTTTTTCCCCCTAAAATCGGTTTTGGTCGCTGTCGTACGTATGGAGGAATAATGGTTTTTTTAATACAGCTAGCGCCCTAGACATAGTGTTAACCTGTTACTTCACTTCCAGGCATTGTCTAGAAAATCTCTTCTGCTTGTGTCTGTTTTCTTTTTCGTCTTAAAAAAATTAAATACCTCTTTTCCATTGAAATTATTAATCCGTTGCGTTTACACGCGGGTGTAAATCCACCCAGCAGTGGAAATGAATCGGTAGCTACCGATTTGAAAAAAGCCGCTAACAAAGAAAGCGTTCTTTCGTTACCGCGACCTTCATTTTCTTTACAAGGGGAAGGAAATAAATCGCAGGTAGCCGTGGGGACAAAGAGACGATCTGGGCACTGACCCGGCAATTCTCGATCAGCGACCCTGTATTGCTTATCGGAACGCCGTGTCCGCCAGGAAAGAACTGAACATCGGGCGAGGAGCGAGGGCTGGTCCTACACCTTCCTTTCCCCAGACAGACATGCTTCTCCTGCCATTTGCGCCACTAAATCGAGCATGGGCACGGGAGATCGCTGGTTAGTGCCGGAGCACATACTGGCCCCGATTTGCTGAAACGTGTGTGCAAATACACATGTATGTGGCGCCTGCCATTGGACCTGTGCAAAACGCACCTTTGTGGTGGCGGGGTTTTGTCTGTCAGTCTTTCCTGAATGCTTAGCCTGACGTGTGTTTGGTAAAGCAGAGAAGCGCGCTCTGTTTGGGATTGTAGGTCGTTTGGGCTGGTGATTTCGAAGCCCGCTTTGCACGTTGGTCTCCATTTGATGCGAGCCATATAACTGCCCTGCTCAGTGGCCACCGATATAATTGCTAGAGACTTCATGCCCTGCTAAATCCGTCATTCAGGCGCGGGGGTAGCGCCCTGGAATCTAGCGAAAGGAAGATTTTGCTCTTCAGCCTGTCGCGGCATTTTCCCGGTTCGGCCGGCGCCTGCCCGTCCTGCCGCCGCCCCGGGACCTGCGTGGCTGCCGCCCGCTGGCGTCTGGACGGGACTCCGGTGCCGTGCTCCAGGAGACTAGGCTACTAAACCCTCCTGTTCTTCCTTCCAGCAAATTCCTTGCTGCCCACCCCTCAGAGGAATATCGAGAAAATACGAGCTCCGGGGACTGGGGCTTTTCTGAAGGGATGGCTTCCTCCGCTCCCTCGTCCTCCAACGACGCTCCGGACCCCACCCCACCTAATTTGCGACCCACAAGTAGGTTTTAATATTTTCCTCGTTTTAAGTGTTTCGGCGGCTTTCCCCGCTTAGGCTCAGAAAGACCACTTTCGAAACGAAATGATACATCTGTGAAGCCCTGTTCCGCGCCATTAAGCAAGGTGCGGAAAGTGCTCTACACAAAGAAACCATCTTCTTACTGGGAACAGGAGAGGTCGGTCTGTGGCGAATAAAACGCTGTGAGGAAGAGCCCACCTTAGTGGCCAACGCTGTCTTTATCTTACAGCCGCGTTTGAGAGATACAGACAATAAACTGACCTCCCAGATGGACAAAAAATCGGGATGTTGGAAGGGGTGTGGAGAAAATGAATCCGTTAAAGGGCGAAGTTACACCAGGGTATTAAAGCGGATGTCTCCCCGCTACATTTTATAAATGCTAATGCTGCAGCTTCCTTTCAGCCTACGCTGAAGCCTGTAATCAAGCGAAATTTGGATGCTAATTGCAGCTTTTCAAAGCGTTATATTCCTAATTGCTCTGAATTCGCCTTGAGTTATTGAGGTGTGAGTGGGAAGCAAAGGCTGCTGCAGGTGGATAGAGAATCAATTTATAGCCCTGCCAGGCAGTTCAGACCGTCCCCTACAGAAAAAAAAAAACCAAACCAATGATAATTTTAAAAAAGAGACTCGATGCTATAAAGATCAGAGACAAAGAGCGGGCAACAGTAAGAAATGAAAGGTTGTCAGGGACAGCAGAACGGGTAATAGCTTTTACCCTGAAAGAGCTAGGACGCACGAGCATCGGAGTCATTATTGTCATTATTCTGAAACTGGAAAAAACGGGGGAGGGGGCGAACGGCAGCACTGGGTCTTGTTTCAGGCGCGCGTGACAGGCACTGCTGCTTTCGACTGAGGTGTCACGCGCAGAAATCGAATTAATTGGCAACACGGCTAAAACTAAGATAAACCGCTGGCAGCAGCACCCCGCCCTGCCCACACAGGCTCCCCGCCCCCGGGCACTGGCAGCGCCCCTGCCGAGAGGGCTCCTCCGCCTGGTCGGGAGCGCCGTGGGGCTTCCCCCGCTTCCCCCTCTCCGAGAGCCGGGCCGCTGCCCTCCCTGCTTGGTCCCGGTTCCTCTGAAACCTTCTCCCCTCATGCCCCAACGCCAGGTCAGCGCCCCCCATCCCCCGGTCGCCCTCCGGGGTCAATCGCTGCCGGACTTGCGGCTGCCCCGTGCCGCGGGCGACGGACCGGAGAGCCTCGGAGGTACCCGGTGCCGCGGCCGGTGCGCCCTCCACCTCGGTCCTGGGCTTCGTTCCCCGCTTCCCGTGGGTTCAGTCGGGGCCGGCCGGGGTGTGTCTGAGCCACGACTTCAGGGGCTGGGAAGTAGCCTGTTCCCTCTGGGGTGCGGTCCTAGTAGGGCCGTCGGCGGCCCGTCAGTCCGTCCGAGGCTCAGTGATGCGAGTCCGATCATCTAGTCAAATACTATTTTTCACCCAATTAATTCCTGAACTCTTTTGTGACCCCATTTCACGCCACTTTATTTTAAGCTGCTACTTCCCTGGAGCCCTGCCAGTAAATGATGAGATGTCGGGTCCCGGGTGCCTTCTCCTCTCCTCTGGGCAGGCCAGGATGTCACCTCGCTGTGATCTGAGCCTCAGCTGCGCCGCGCCCAGTGCCGCCGGGCTCGGAATCAGCCGTTTCTCACGGCGATGCAGCCGTGCGGGGAACCGGGGTGGGGCGCGGCGGCCGGACAGCCCCGCCGCCCCAGGGGAACAACTCTGCTCTCTCTTCCAGCTTACGACTCGTGGTGCGGCGTGGCTCACGGGTGCACCAGGAAGATCGGGCTGAAGATATGCGGTAAGTGCGGCCGTGCGTCCCCGTACGACACCCCACACACCCACGCGTGACCCCCGGCGGGGACAGCACCGGCCGAGCGCCCCCGGCCCGGCCCTGACTCGGGCGCCCCTGCCGGCCGCAGGGAGGCTCGGCGGCCCCGGCCCCGCCGCTGTGCCCTCCCTCGGGCTGGCCGTGGCCAAGGTTTTGTCCGCCAGAGGAGGGAGGGCTGCAGCCCCGCTGCCCCTCCTGCCACGCACGGGGGGATGCAGGCGCCGGGCACTCCGGGCGGAAAAAGTGCAGGAGCCGCCGGGGAGGCCGGCGGGGATAAAGGGCGAGGGGCGAGTTCGCCACCTCTCACTGTCTGAAATTTTTCAGCCTTATCTGACTAGAAAATACGGATCTCCTGGGGAAAAAAGATTAACGAGAGCCTTATTAAAGAGTAATTCGTCAGCTTGCTGTGCTGGTAAGATAGCGCTGGCAGCCAGTCAGCACGCAGGCACATGAAATGCAGAAGGGAAACAAATGCACAATCAGATCACAACGTTATAGCAAGAGATTCATTTGCAGATAACAAGCTGTCTTCCCTCTCTTGATTTCTAAGCAGCGCCTTCGCCTTCAGAGACTAACAGTCAAATCTTCATATTGTGATGGAGAGAATCATTCAATTTAACTCATACCCCTTACGCATAAAAATTATTTCCCCTTTTCCCCTCTGTCTCTTTTGTGGGGATGGGAAATATGTCGTGGGAGAAACTAACCTTTCTTTCGATGCAAAGGAACATTTAAACCTCTTTACCTGCTTGCTCGAGTCGAAGTTTATTCACTAAACGTTTTGTCATCTGGAAATCTGAACGGGAAAAGAATCAGGGTGCAAATGTTTAGCCCTGTGTCTGTGAGAGATTTCATTGGTAGCCGCTGGCGACATTAACGAGTAGTCGCTTAGTTCTATAAATAGCTCCTGATCTGGGTTTAATGGACCATTTCCCTACCAGTCCCCTCAGTGGCTGGAGCGATGGGCATTTTCACCATCATTTTAATTTAGCCCGGCAAGCAGAACTGATAAAGTAAACCGCTGTTAGGCTTGCTCCATGTTGCTAGACTACCGGGGTTAGAGAGGGACAGCGCAGCTTCTCTCAACGAGATCAAATACCCTGAAAATGAAATATCCCACCATTTTGGATTTGAAAAAGGCATCAGAGAGCTTAGTGAAGGCTTTGTGAAGGGAGCTCAAGACAAGCTGTAATTTTGGTTGTGGTTTGGTGCTCAGTTTTCCTTTATTGGCTCTTTTCTTTTTTACATGAAAAAGATACTCTGAACAGTGAGTGATGCCGATTTGGAATACTCGGATTTGATCGCGACCACTGTTTTTGCTTGTATGAACCCGCCCATTTGAATCGAACACCTTCACAAAGACATACAGGGAAGGTTGCCTGTGGTAAACAGAATGAAGTATTAAGGTTGCCAAGAATCCTAATTAAACATGCTAAACGAGTTGACGTTTGACTGTTGCAGATGATATCTCCTTGTCCTTACCTTCCACAAGATATCATTCCGGGCCCTAAATATTGTATAGCCACAAAGGTGCCTTGGACTTGTTCTTTCTGCATGTATCACACTGAAATCGATTAATTTTGAACGCAAACTTTAAACAAGGGTTGACGTCAGAAAAAAGGCAGGTCTTGAACAATGAGTTGGTTCTTCCATCTAGATTGTATATTGTGTGTGACGTTTTCAATAATTACGTATCCAAGATGTGTGTCATTTCTTCTCAAATAACTGACCGATTTAAGGATTAGCTTTTTTTCATTTTCTGGTTGAAAGCCACCGCCTGAAAAGAGTGCTGCCACTACCACTACCAGCTCCCCACCCCACCCCTCTCC
>VWZT01016356.1:382150-427929 GCA_013397055.1 Pachycephala philippinensis | reverse complement strand
CACATATCCACTTTAAAAAAACCCAACCCCCTCCCAACGACACCCTCCCCTATTTTAAAGCGGTTTAATGAACAGCCACGGCAGGCAAACTATGGGCAGATTCCCCCTGTATCTGGATTTGTATGCTACACCTTTCACTCCCACCCTGGCAATTGTTATTGCTGGGACTGATCCTGCTAACATTTGCTTGGCATCGGTGGAAGTACTCAAAGTAGTAAAATTGCTCAGGTGCGTCTTCAGCTGTTTGGCCACGGCCAGATGATGATTACAAGCCCAGTGAGCAACGCGGGAGAGTGAGGCTTCAAAAGCAGCCACGTATGTTAGAAACTAGGCTCTTCTCTGGAGTCCGTGGGATTTATGCTGCCAAGTCACGTAGGTGGTGCTAAACACCCCGACCGCGGGGTGGGGACCAGGATCTCCTGCAGCCGCCACCGACGTGCATCCCCCGACGGCTGCGGTGCGCGCCGGGAGCCGGCAGGTCTGTCCCCGCCTCGGAAGCGGAGTGTTCCCCCAGGGCTGCGAGGCCGAGGGGGACTCACACACTTGCCTTGTGCGAGACCTGATGTGAAATCACGCTGGATTTGTGGTCACGCTGCGCGCCGAGGGACTCCACCGCCAGCCGAGTGCTACTTGCTGGAACTCTCCTACACCAGCCTCACTTTTCACGTAGGATACAGATGAAAGGTCGGCTACAGACATGCTCTACTCCCCGGGTGCAGAAGGAGTCCTCGAGGGCCGGCTGTTGCGCTTCTCTGCAGCCCGGGACGGCGCTGGGGAACGTCCCACACCCTCCCAGGGAGGAACTCGGGAAACGAGATGGTCCGGCGGCTCCAGAGCGGGCTCTGTCCCTGCCCCCCGGGCTCCCCCTTATACAACGTCTCCAGATGCACGAGACACTGCCGTGGCCGAGGGACTTGGGTGAACGGCACGTTACCTACAGCCGGATGGGCTGATGTCGGGCGACAGCGAGATCCTGTCTTCAGGCTTTTTTCGTCCTCTAATCTCCGCCCCCGAGCCTCCCCAGCGCGGCCGCGCAGCCCCGCGGGCCCCACGAGGCGCTGGCTGACAGGCCCCGTGCGCAGTCTCTTCGAGCCCCAGCTGATCCCCGCCGCCGGCTTCGGGCCATGATAACGGGGTCGGGGTGCTTCCGCGGGGAACAGCCGCAGAGTCGTTCGGGCAAGGGCTGAGCTCCCTGCCCACGGCGTCTAGTTAGGTCAGCGAAGCCACGGCCTCTCTGGACCCTGTAAGAGTTGAACTGGAAGCAGCTGCAGCCTTTCTCTGTTACTGAAGCGGTGCTCCCTCCTTTCCCAGCCTCTGAGGAATGCGTGTCTGCACGCCGAGGAGAGCGCCAGTTGTGCGAGGAGCACGGCTCTCGAGGGAAGCAGAGCACCGCTGTTCCTGCAGACGTCTCTTCTCACGGAACTCGTCCCACTTGAGCATCGCCACTGAGAGCCTAAAAAAAAGACGGATGGGGGCGAAAAAAAGTAAAAATGAAGCCCCAGGAACTGGTTAAAGAGGATTCATAATTCAGTTTAGACTGCACCTTCTTCGATATCAGCCGCTCCTCCTAATGAGCAGGCAAATAGTACTAGCTGTTGCAGGAGCTGATGATCGCTGCAAGAGCCATTAGAAGCAGTAACAACATAACTATATATATATATCTATATTTATATCTATATATGTATATATGGACGGCTACTCTTAATTTGTGGATGAAGAGCGTTTCCCTTAAGTAGTCTTTGTTTCATTCGTAAAAGCATCACAGAAAAAGACTAATCAGCAGAAGATCAGAACTAAAAGGCAAAACGTGAGGTGTTCACTGAAAGTATGGCTCCGACAAACTTACCTGTGAGCGACCCTCCTGGAGACTCGTATGGGTGCCCGACTGACGCAGAAGGGTCTGCCAGCCGAGTGCTCCGTTTTCGGTAGCTTTTTCGTGACTGCCTGGTTGGCAGCAGGGTCCGAGGCACAGGTACCGCTGTCGCTCCCTATTCTCCCCCGAGATTCAGCCCCTATGGCTGTCCAAGATGCAGGGGTCCCGTATGGGCCGGCGGTGGGCGCCCGATGGGAGGTACCCACAGTCCCGGTCTGCCGCCACGGGTCCGGAGAGCGGGGACATATGGCCGGAAAGCGGAGGGCGCTGGAGAGAAGCGGCGTCGGGGGACGTGGGTGAGCGAACTCAGGACGTTGTTTTTCCATCCTGCCAAGCCCTCCTTTCTGGCGGATATCCCCAGCCGCAACGAGCCTTGGTTTTGGTTGTTGTTTGTTTTAAAAGAAAAGAAAGAATAAAGGAGGCCAGCGGCGCCGTAGTTCCTTTTCCAAATATACAGGCACGCTCGTAACCTGGAAGGTCAAACTCCGATGCTTTCCTTAATGACGAAAAGCCCGACACTATGCGTGTTTTACTGGGCATCATAGATTTAATAGATCAAATCCAGAAAATTAATTGTTCTCACTGCCTTGTTAAAGTAGACAGATCTCATTACTCTCCGCGGACTCTTCGTGGCTCCCGCCCCCATAATTCTTAGGGTGAGTGGGTTTATTATTTCTGCAGCGTATAACAGCGGCAGTTGTGTTCAGGTTCTGGGCCCCAAAGATGCGTTTCCGGTGAGAGCGGAGGTACTAAAACCTCCGGGGATGATTACTGTTAGCATCAAAGCATCTTTTCAGGTGGAAAATCCGCATCAGTACTTACTGATAATAGGAAGGTGGGGTTATATGAGTGCCACTGGTGTCCTCAGAGCTCTTGCACTCTCAGGACGGCTGCTCCAGAATGGCTGCTTGTTCTCATGCCTTTTGTGCATGTGTGAGAGCACCACGAGGAGAACTGAAAATGGCCCCGATTTTAATCATACATCATTGCCCCTGTCTGCTAGGTCCATAAACTTCGCCTGCAGGCTGAAATAGCATTGACTCATCCTGAACTCTCTTCCAGTGGCTGATTACTGAAGTGGAATCTGTCTGATCGACTTAATAAGAATTTACCACTGCACTAAATGACGAAATTTTGTTTTTTGCATGGCTGCGTTTTTGCAGTTGATGGCATTTTGAACTCTCCATCCTGGAGGCAAATAATCCCCATAAATACCCTTATTCCCGACCTCATTAGCCAGATCTAGAGCCAACACCGCTTTTAACTGTTGTCTAGAGAGCTGCTTTAGATATTTCTAAACATGTTGGGAAGTGAGAAAACCCTGACCTGTGCACCTTGCAATAATAATGTAGGGTTCCTGCAAAGGACCAACAGCCTGGAAGACAAGGGCCGGATTGTCAGCTCTCTGAAGGAAAAGCAGTCCTCCAGGAGCCTGCTGGCATGCGAGAACAGTGAGAAGGAATCCAGGTTCCGGCGCACCGAGACAGACTTTTCCAACTTGTATGCCAGAGGTAAACACTTTACAGTTTCTCCTTGCTTCGGCTCAGGCATGTCCCTTAATAGTCTTGCCCTCATCTCCCCTGGAAGTGCAGCCACGTTCAGACTGTGCTTTTCCTTGGCTATTTTTGAAGGAAGCTCCGTGTCTGTGTTTTTTGGGAGCTGCACTGGCGATGTATGCAGGCTTCCTGAAATGCAGTTTTATGTACTTTGGGCTGATCCTCCGCAGCTCAGCTTCAGCGGTTCCAGGGGTTACTCCAGATCCAGCATCCGGGAGGAGAGTAATTTAATGTTTTTGTCCTGCTTAGTAAAATAGTAATGGAGCAGCCTGTGATTGTTGTACGTACGGGGCCATTGCAAGAAGAGTGGGAAAGGGAAATCAATCCCGTTGCGGGGCGGAGGTGGGGGCGTTACAAGGTAAGGGCAGGTGAGGATTTCGGGTATTTTTGGCCCACAGGAGACGAGTGCCTCGCACCGCATAGCCTTAGCGTTGCAGGGCATGCTCTTGGGCTGGGACACCTTGGAGGTACCTCTGCGGTTACCATGGGCGACCTAGGCTCGCCCTTCCCCACGGGGCGAGAGGGACTGGGAGCCTGCCCTTCTGCAACTGGGCAGCACTGGGGCCGCGGCTTCCAGGTCCATAGAGCGCTGCGGGCAGCCGAGGCTAGTTAATCTCTGCTTTTCTCTCCCAAAGCAAGCGCTGACAGTTGGTTTGCCCCACAGATTTGTTGCCCTCCAAGAATGGTGAGGAGCAGACCATGCAGTTCCTGCTGGAGGTTGTAGACATCCTCCTCAACTACGTGAGGAAGACTTTTGACAGATCCACCAAAGTGCTGGACTTCCACCACCCACACCAGCTCCTAGAGGGCATGGAGGGCTTCAACCTGGAGCTTTCGGACAACCCTGAGTCCCTGGAGCAGATTCTGGTGGATTGTCGGGACACACTGAAATATGGAGTGAGAACAGGTAGGTTTTCGCACACTACTCTGTGGCGAGTGCCTCCTGGGACTTTTCTCAGGCTCACGGTGAAGAGAGCGTGATTGAGCTCACGGAGGTAAGCCCACACCCTCTCTTCGTCCGTGCCTGTGCCTCCCTGCAGGCTCGGCTCCAGGGCTGGCTGCGGGCGCTGGAAATGTCTCTGCTCAGAAACTTCAGTTATTGATGACCATCGGTCCCTGCCGGGTAGGGCTCAGTGCTGTTTGTAGAGCACAGAAACAAGTTTTTAAGACGTAATCTCTTTCACTTGATGAAATGCGAGCTGTCTGTATCTCCGGGGAGCAATATCATTAGGTAAATGAGGGCATAAATGACACAGAATTTGCAATTTTTCTTTTTTATGTTCATCAAACGTTTAATGAAAAAGAGACTGAAATCCTAGGAATCATCAATAAAGGAACCCTGTGGATTTCAGCCCATTTCCCAGGAGCCCTGCCTGTCCAGGTCCTTCTGAATCAGACAGAAATCCCGGTTTGTAATCACTTCTTTTACTGGGTGAGCTGTAGCCAGGCTCTAGAGCAAAGTCAATGCGCTTTCAGGCTGTTTGGCCTGAAATGTTTTACGTTGTATCCACAGAAATCTCGGCTGGCAGCTAGCCCTGACTGCTGTACACACCCAAGCGGGTCAGGAACTGGAGCGGTAACGGAGCGCGCCATCTCCCCTCCCCGACCTTGCTCCAGCGTTTCAGGGCTGCTGAGCTCTGCTCGGCCGGCTGCCCTCTTCGGCTTGGCTCGGCTCGGTTCGGCTGCAGCGGGCGGCGGTCTCCCCGCGGAGCTGGAGCTGCGGGAGCTCAGACAGGGAGGCTGTTTCCCTGCGGTCTCTGGCTGGGCAGCTGCGTGCCACGGCTCCTGAAGGACGGGCAGCAGCTTTCTGCTGTGGTTAGTTTTGCAGCCGTGAAGACCCAACACAGTGCATTCAAAGAGCAAAATCTTGACAACAGATGTGGCGGGTAGCGTTCTGTCCTTTTTCCTATTTACTTGGTGGTTTGATTGATACAGGGAAGTCAGGAGCATACTTTGATTTTTGTACTCTTAATCAAACGGGAGTGTGTTTGACTCCCAAACCCTCGGGTTGTTGGACAGGTGGCCAGAAGCTAAGTCAGAGTGGCTGCGCTCTGTGTGCTTGCACCATTATTCCGCTATTCATCGTCCCGGCATATCGAGTAACCTTCTCCCTTCACCCCGACCTCCCCTGGAGCTTCTGTGGGACCAGCAGGACGTGTCCCCGGGACCTGAGAGGCAGGTATCCGACCAGACACAAGCTCTGTTCAAAGCGGTGTCTGGTGCAGCCTTAAAGTGCTCCTCGGATCTGCCGAGTGCCTAGGACACGCATTCTCCTGTGGGCTCCTCGGGTTCACCTTCTCTCTCAAGGCGAAGCTCCCTTCAAAGTCACCGGGCCTGAATCTGCAGCCCAGCCTTAGGGGACCGCGGCCTCATTAACAGCTACGGGAGGTCAGTGAAATGTCGCTTAAGATAACTTCCCAGTCCGTGTGTCCTGGAAAGGGAGGCAAGTGCTGATCTGTAAATCGAACAGCTAAGACATGGTGGCATTTCAGGGCTCTAGCCCCGAGCCGTGGGTTCCCCGGGCGGGAGCAGCCCGGGTGCGGCGCATCCTCTTCGGGAAACGTCGCGATGTGGCAGCGCCGGCAGGCTCACGCCTCCGAAAGATTTCTGCTGACATCGCTCGGGGCAGAATCGCATTTATTTCTTCATGTCAAAAGATGCTGATGTTCCCAGTGTTGAACCGAATCCGACGTGACAGGGTCCCCCCAGGCGTCGAGAGCTGACCTCCCTTCTAGGGCTGGGCTGTCCCCAGTGTGCTATCTGCGTGTCCTTCCCCAGAGAACAGAGAGGTCTAAATCATGACGCCTCCCACTTCCCCTCAACGCCCATTATCACTTGCTAGGAATTTCTTCTCTTCATGCTAGAAAAGTAGACGGGATTATTGCTTATAGAAGTCGTTAGAGCAACTTCGGCTGAAATGCAGGAATGCGATTTATTTCGGTTGAATAGCAAACTCTGTTTAAGGAGGTGAATCCTAGTTTATAAAGCAAGTGCGGAAAGGGCCCGAGCCGAGGAGCTCTTGGGGTGGGGGGGCTCTCCCCCCGCTGCAGCGCGTCGTGCCGCGCTGGGACACGGCCGCCGAGACCCCGCGAATCGTCTCTTCAGCGTCCTTGTAGCTCGGGAAGAGACTGGCTCCTCCGTACCCCTCCCTCAGTCCTGCAGCCCCAGTTCAAGCACCTGAGCCTTCCTCTCTTTCTCCATTCAAATGCAAATGGCCTCAATACCTGGACGTTGTTACTGCCGAGGCTGTGTCCCCTGCCGTGTTCTCCTCGCCCGAGTTCACAGCACGACCGAAGTCGGAAGGGGGCTCTGGAAATGGGCTAGCCCGAGCCCATGTGCAGGTCCCAGAGGTGTTTTACAGGTTCAGGGGGCTCTGAGGTTCTCTTTTAAATTTAAACGCAAATGATTCCATACGGAAGCGCCCATCCAAAGTGGTTTTTCAAATTTGTAATAAGACATCCATGAATGTTGGCTATCGGTCTCCCCATAAGCAGGACTTGCTTTGACAACTTTGCTGCAAACGTTCTGAGTGCAAACCTGTCATTTGTGTCAGAAAAGGTGGACGGTTTAAAATTGAAACCTGAGAGATACCAGTAGAGTTTGTTCTAAGATGCTCTCAATTCTCTTTTCAGGTCATCCTCGCTTTTTCAATCAGCTGTCCACAGGACTGGACATTATTGGCTTGGCTGGGGAGTGGCTGACATCGACTGCCAATACAAACATGTAAGCAGTGTCTTGTCACCGGTGTCTGTGACTGCTGCTTATACAGGCTGCCATGTATCATGGTAGATACGTATTGTCACAGATCTGAATAATTTTCATTTTTAAATGATGAATGCTACATTTTCCAGAAAAGTGTCTCATGTCTTTCTTAATGTGTCAGTAATACAATGAAAATAGTCACATAAAACTGAACAGTTCTACATTTCTTATAAATAGAAATGCAAATATCTGAGAGCACATGGTAAGTAAAACATGATTATTGTAATATAATAACATGAAATTATTTTTCTTCTTTTGGACCAATCTTCTTTATATTTTTTTTTTTTAGACCTTTGTCTCTAGACTGAGCAATTCTGCAGCTAGCCACATGTTAACACTAGAACACAAGATATGGAAAAATTTATTGTCTTCTCTGCTATTGGCTTCAGAGATAGCAGGCTTGAGGCAATACCTTCTGTTCATGTGCTAGTAAAGAAGTGGCTTCTGGGTAGCTTCAAAATGATTAAAAATGTAACTCTGAAAAATAATTTTATGATAATGAAGGAATTAGTCTAAGATCATTAAAGGTGTGTGTAAATGAGTAAATGGAAGTATAAAAAAGTAAAACTTAACATCTGAATGCATCAAATAAGAAACTTTTCCTAATTTTTCTTGACCTTAAAGTTAATGAAAGCTAAATGTCAGTGTAAGGTATAATGATGAAATTTTGCAACAGAGCGCAATTAAAGAAAGAAAACCCCAAAACAACGACACTAAACAAAAACACTCAGAAAAACAAAAAACAAACAAACAAAAAAAAAGCCAAACCAACAAAACAACCCCCAAACCACCAAAACCCCCCCAAACCTTCTAGTCAGTTTTTATTTATATTTTGATTTCTCTGTGTTCAAAAATGTGATGGGAGTCCAAACAGCAGGTAAGACTGCTCTCTTTTAGTCCTGCACCGGACGTGTTTTAGCTGTAAAGCTACCTCTCTTTTGGGTAGTTTGTTGCTAATTGTCATAACATAGGAAACGCATCTGCAGATTGGAAAATGAACAATATTTTCACTGGCCTATCTGTGAGTATATGGTTCATTAAATATATCTGATTACTAGCAGCTCTATGTAGATTAGGATCTGTGCCTGTTTTGTGACATTAGCAATAAAATAAAATAAATACCTAAGGTGTTCCAGCCAAAACCAGCCTTCTCTCTGTAATAATCACCTCAATTAGTTCTCTGTTTGCTAAAAATTGGTAGGAGACATTCAGATTTAAAAGCTGATTGGGAAGAAAATGCACCAATATATATTTTAATTGTTAAACAAGTATTGCAAAGTGCTTTAAGGTGCTTCAAAGTGCCTTTTTAGCAGCACAATTGAAAGTGAAAACAATTCTGATCACATTCCTAAAAAAAACCTTTGCTTAAAGGTTTTTTCTTCAGTGTCATTTTTTCCAAGCCCTTTTTAACTAACTTAGTTATCCCAGTTTAGCTATCCATTTGTAATCAATGAAATTACACATATCTGATAGGACATAAAAGAATTCAGCTCTGTGGCAGACTGTGACAGGATTAAGAAACATTGCCATCACCCTTAACAACATTGTGCTCATTTACTCACTTCTTAAAGAGTATCTCTCTTTTTAGTTGATGTTTTCCTTTGGGTTTTTTTGAAAGTAAGTTGTTAAATAGCTAGTTTCTGATCCATTTGTGCTTTAAACAAGAACATATCTTGAAAATACTTCTCTGTGACCATGTAAATTTAGGATCTATCTGTTAGTATATGAGGCTTAGTGTGCTTTCTTTTTTCAGCAAACCAAAGTCAACATGGTGTGCTTTCAAATAACACAGTAATTGCAAGTAAGGTTAAAGCAAGATGTTTGTAAAATATGATTCCAAGGTCTGCCAGAGAAGGTTATTAAAAATAGCCAGATCGCCTCTGCGAGATCTGGGGAACATATTATTTGTTTTGAGCAGTGTTCCAGCATACAAGAACAGGCTTTGACCTTTACCTAGGAACTGTTCTAACCTATTACAGCTACATAAGCACATAACACACAAGCAACAGTAACACTGGATTATGGTAGGCAATGTTTTCCATTTGCCATTTTTTCTTTTCTACAGATAAACAGTACTTAAAATATTTTAGAACAATTAAAAAGATGTGTTTTCTTTTGCAGATGAGTTTTGAGTAATCAAAACATCTGTATGCTCTTAAAATTTTAAATTGTCATTAGGAAATATTACTTAAATGTCACTGTGAAGATAATATATAAAATTAAACATAATAAACTTCCCACATTGACTTGGAAATAATGTATCAATGTGCTATTCATAGCTCAATCACTAGTCATGAGACCTTCAGCACAGAAATTTCAGAATTTCATTATTCATCCAGTTCTAGAGATCTGTAGTACAGGGCATTCTCTCATCATGCAGCAGCCAACTGAGGTTAAAAAGAAATATTATCTGGAAGTTCTGTTTATGCTCACTGGTAGCTGAGACAAGAGAATATATTAGTGTTTGCAGCATTATGCAACCCGCTTATGAATAGAAAATTGATGTAAAATGCTCTATGTTTATTCTCAGACTGCTTTTTACATACTGGCAAATGGGAGAGTGGTTATCTAGAGTGATTTGGTCTGATAAAGGGATTTGTCCTTTAGGTGAGAGCAGAATTAAGCCCGCACTGGCTTCTACCAAAAAACCTATGAGTAAATTCTGTTAATAAAGAGCTGATACTCATGACTGTCCTAGTTAATTCACAGAAATGCCTGTAAAGGTTGTAACTATAGGAAAAATTTTATCAGACTTTTTTATTAGGAGATTGATTCTGAAGTTGGATGGTTCCTTTTAAGCCGAACAAATTTTTTTGCTCTTACTGAATTTTTAAAAATCATTTAAGTTTAAAACAAGTCAGGTGGAGTTAACTTTAGCAAGATGTGATTTGTAAAATCATAGCCATCATCTAATATAGCTGCACTGGCTTTGTAATTGATAAACATCTGCTGTCTTTTATTTCTTGTCAGTTTTTGGAGACTCAGAAAGTAACTACAGAATAGAATAAATAAATACTTTGTCTTTAAATATATTCAAAATTCAGTGTGTAAGGTCTCACGACAAAACTCAAAATGTGTTTAAACTGGTGGGGAAAAAAGAATCACATTGACTTTAATGTACATTGTATTGAGCTACAATGATCTATATACTGCCAAGTTCCTGTTGACTTCAGTTGGTCGTTCTGCCTAAATAAAGACTGGAATATATTCTAGACTTGCAGTGCTTAAAAACAAAACAAACCAAAACATTGTTAGCCAACGCTGGTTTATTAATTTTGTTTATTTGTAAATACTGGCAGCAAGCTAACTACAGATCAGTGTTCAACTGTCTCTGTCAGTTCTAATGATAATAAAAGCAAAACAAGTAGTATTTTGGCTTCTGAAAGTATCAATCACAATAATTGAACAAATTACAAATTTTTAATCTTAAGGGAATGTTTAAAAAATGATGATGGTGTTTTTTCTGATGGACTAAGGACACATAAAGACTGAAGAAAATGTTAACAGTGTAAGTAACCAGTGTAAATAAAAGACGAGTTTTTTCAGACACTTGTTCTCTTCCTAATATCATGTCTCATTCATGTTTGCTGTACCTATTCTCAAAATATCATTTTAGTATTAGACAACACATACATTTTGATGAAATTATTCAAGTAGAGGACATCAGTCAAATCCAAAGTGTCAGGGTGTCATACTGTTATAGATTCCTTTGGAAATCACAGGTTAAATTTTTCATTTCTCTCTGCTTCCTTTCCCTCCTTACTTATTTTTTTCCCCATGCACAACAAACAGAGTTTGTTTACAGCAGCAGTAATTTATCCATGTACCTTGATCACCAAAAATAGTTGTATGGTTGTCAGTTTCCATCCACGTATCTGACACTGACATCAGGGCATGCCAGGATATGTAATGTTTTTTGCCCTCATTAAATGGATACAATAGTTGACTGCTGACTTGGTTTTGGTAATTGGTAATTAGAAAATCATCATTTGTAATTACTCTTGACAGTTATTGATCACATTGTGTTGTAGAAGTAAGTTGTCCTTGGAGATCATCAACAGAATAATTAATTATATTTGGACTTTGAAACCCTAGCTCAATACTTCTAATTATGGTTTTGTTTCGCTCAGTGAAGTTCACTGTTTTCATAAGGATTTAGCAGTATGTTATTCCACAAGTGTGGAATTGGCACTTTGGGAAACAATTGTTTTACAGGACAACATTGTGCAGAAGTCAGCAGCGCTGTGATGGTGAACATTAGGTCTTACATTCCCTATATAGAAAGCAAAATAACTAATACTGCAGTTTTTATTCACCAATATTTCCAATATTGTCTTCCTGAGGATTTTTGCTTGGGTAAAGGTTCAGGATCGGAACCTCAGTTTACAGGAAAACTTTTAGAAAACTTGAGCATTGTAACAAAGAATCACAGACTGGGAATTTATTATGTGTTTTTAGAATCTGTGTCTGATTTTGTTTCTTTGTTTTGCTCTATCCATGCAGGTTTACCTATGAAATTGCCCCTGTTTTTGTCCTCATGGAACAAATAACACTCCGAAAGATGAGGGAGATTATTGGATGGTCAAATAAAGATGGTGATGGAATATTCTCACCTGGTGAGTTTTTCTTCTTTGTTTTGGTAGTTTGACTAAAACTTCAAAAGTTAAAACAAACATAGTCTGTGTCTAAATATTCACACTATCTGCAACACAAAGCAATGAGTCAGATATTTAGAACTAGGAATACTTTGTTTAAACATCCCACAGAAAACCTGGGGTGAAAAATTATCTCTGCATATGGCTATGTACTATGGCTGGTCAGCATTTAAAACTTGACTATGGGCATAGTTAGGCATTTAAACATCCCATTTGTGCTCATTTCTGAAGGTGCTGAGCAACTACAGCTCCTGTTGACTAGAAGTTCTTGAAAATCACGTACTGATTTCTTTGGTAGTCAGTAAGGATTTGGGCTCACAGTCAGGAAAAGGTTGTGATTGTCCGACACTTTCTGGGACACATTATCTGGGATATAATCTGATTGGATTCACAAGTACGATTCCAATGTAAAGACCAAGACAAGGTGTCTTCCCATGCAAGTAACATGAATGTAGTGAGCAGTGACAGAAATGACTGATGGTAAACCCCGTGAATGTCCTTGGCCAACGTGTGGACAATGTGGGTGCCCAGCAGAACTCTTCTGGATTTGGCACGAGGGAACACCATCCTGTTACAGAGCATAAAGGGCAACACAACCTTCTTTTGGAACAGCCTACATAAAGTGCACACTTGCTTGATCTCCAGTCCTATCTGCTAGAAAAATACAGGTCTTTCTGTGTTCTCATCAATCAAAAAACTTTAGGGGAAGAAGTTGTCCTAGACTTACAGGTAGATTGATCTTATTAAAGCTTGAGGTCTGCACCAAAGAACTGAGTTAATTTTTCAGGGGTCTTTTTAGCGGCAAACCAAGAGAAATAGGTGCTTTCCCTCAATTCAAATTCTTCAAAAGTAAGTGTCAAAATAGATCAGCTGTATCATAGCCTGTGAAGTGCCTCTTTCCCATAACTGACTGTGAGGGAGTTTAGAAGAAGTAGCTCAGCTGTAGTAATCTACCTTTAAGCATCTACTTCTGTGTCTACAGTAAGATGAGATAAATCCATACATGTGACATTTCTTCAGTCTCAGACAAGTTAGTAAGTTCCTATTGTTCTTGCTAACAAGAAGTTATCATGCAAAAGCGGCACAATGAGAGCCGAACTTTTTAGGAATGTATTACAAAATGATAACAATTGAAAGAAATGGCATTTAGGAAATTCTCGTTATCACTCTGGCTTTCTAGACAGTCTGTCCTATGCTGTTTAGACAGATGCCTATGCATTTCACAGAAACATTTTTTCACAGTTCACTGCTACTTTCACTGCATTATGCAAATGAGACTTGTATGTCTTTGGTATAATATACATTTTTTTTTCCATTATCACTATTTTAATATTCATTTATGTATTCATTCACAGGAGGAGCGATCTCCAACATGTACAGCATAATGGCTGCACGCTACAAGTATTTCCCTGAAGTTAAAACCAAAGGCATGGCTGCAGTCCCTAAACTGGTTCTCTTTACCTCAGAGCATGTGAGCTTAATACACTGCTAATTCTTAATTTACTGATATATGTTGTGAAAATGCTTCCTCATTAAACAACCACTCCATTTCACGTTCATATGTTTGCTGCAGAGTCACTACTCAATAAAGAAAGCTGGAGCTGCGCTTGGATTTGGAACAGACAATGTTATTTTGATAAAATGCAATGAAAGGTAGGATGAATACTAAAGTTTTGATAGATTGAATGTGTTCGTCTGTTAAATTTGTTTTATTGTGTTTAAGGACTGATTCAGTATAGTGTGTCAAGTTGCTAATGGCCTGTTGAGAAAATCCTATTAAATTATTCCAACTGCAGCTATAATTTCCATATACATTCTTTAATTTTCTTTGTCTTTCTGTTTCTGTGATAATTACAGAGGCAAAATAATACCAGCTGATTTGGAGGCAAAAATTCTGGAAGCAAAAGAAAAGGTTAGTGTTTTTAAAAATTAGTGCTTAAATGCTTGGCTCAGTAAAATTGCTTCTTCCTTTGAAGCCTGAGTGTTGACATTAAAGAGAACATTATAATGATATAACAACAGTGTTTTTACATGCTTAATTACACATTCATGCATTGTTTACAGAATTATCTATATGTCTTGGTAAGGTTTCCATTTTCTGTTTAAAACAAAAATTTTTTTAACTCTTGAGCTACAACTGTACTTCATGACTTTTAAAAAGAACTTCCTGTTTGGAAATACATGGAAAAAAGCATGAAAACATAAAATCAAAGCTACATCTATCGAAACATTTAAGTTTGGCCAAAGCCATAAAAAATTCTATAGAACCCTTAAAAAATCCTATAGATTTCATGTAGGTAGCATGTATATTTGTTAAATACAGACAGTAAGCTTAATTTTTAGGCATTAATTGCTATTTCTTGAATCAATGCAATGGAAAAACCCATGAATCTTGTATAAAACAACCAAAGAACAATCAAGATTATTATTTTTTTTATTTCTTAACTTCTTTACATTTGGGCACTCTGGGAAATAGCAGTTCACATTTATTTCATCTAATTCAAAATTGTCTGTCTTTGATCTGATAATTCCTCATTTATTGCTTTTGTTTTAGATTGCTTTGTTCTGCTTTGTTCTGTTTATTAGTAGATAAAGACTAAAGGAACAATTTCAAGCCTTCAAATTGCAACTTACAAATCACATTTAATTAATTTTTGTTTATACTGCTGTAAAAGTCCCAAATTTACTTGACTACTGCTCATCTTCTACTACATTGTTTGAATCTCCTCACTGAAAGAGATTAGACAAAATAATATTCTTTATCTTCTAACTAGTTAATTTTGTAAAGTTAAAAGAACATAAAGAAAATAGAAACAGAGTTTGTTCTTACCATGTATATGATTAGTTACTTTCTGATGTTGCTTATGTATGTCTTTCACATGGGAAGAAAAATATTTTTAGGTTAGAAAATGAGATAACGTTTCTGGAATTATTTTCCTTTTTTTTTTCCCCCCTGAAAGTGTTTTCAATTTAAATTTAATATTTTTATTTTTATTGTAGGGATACGTTCCTCTTTTTGTAAATGCAACTGCAGGCACTACAGTGTATGGGGCCTTTGATCCAATACAGGAGATTGCAGATATATGTGAAAAATACAACCTCTGGCTCCATGTAGATGTAAGTAACTAAAGAAGTGCTGCTATTCAGGCAAAAGAGGATCTTAGTTTACACACGTTTTTCCTTCAATTAAAATATTTATTACTAAATCCTGAGTAAACTAAAATCTGTTGAGCTTTTTCAAAAAAATGATTCTTTTCTTTTTTCTGTCTCTTCCAGGCTGCCTGGGGAGGTGGACTCTTAATGTCCCGAAAGCACCGTCATAAATTGAATGGAATAGAAAGGTACTACACAGTGCTTATTTGTAATATTGTTATTAAAGTACTTTCATAAGGTACATGACACTTCAAAAATTCATGAAAATATTACTTTGCTACATTAAGGACGTTAAACACTAAATTAAACAGTAGCAAGACAGACGCTAAAGGTTCATACTAGGGAGATTGAAACAATACTACAGAAGAAACCAGTGATGTACCATTGAGTGAGAGGTAAGTTTTCAGCAGATTTGAAGGAAGACAAGGATATTACTTGGCAAAAAGGAAGGGAAATTGTTCTATGCATAGCTTTGAAGGGATCATACGTCTGGGAATGGATGGAGAAGGATTTGAAGAAAAAAATGAATTGTGGGAGCTAGACAGTCTCTGAAATGTAGGGCTTTGAGAATAGCAGTGATAAATGAGGGATCCAGGGAAGGTGTTTGAGCATGAGTACCCACAATGGGAATTTGTGAGGTTTTCTCCTGAAAGATGTTTGCAGTCCTTGAGTTCTTCCAGAAAATAAAGAGTATATGTTCATGAGTGTTCTGTAAATGGAACATATATATAGGCTTAGTCTTATATTGCTCTTATTTATGTATACACACACACACACACACACACACACACACACACACACACACACACACACACACACACACAAAAGTAGATAGGTGTATATAACAAAGAGAGGAGGTAGAGACTGAATTAGCAGCAATTTTCAGGGGCAAGAAGTTTCAGTACTTACAAGGCTGGAAAGGACTATGATAGACAGAGCTGCTACACTTCTGCTGTACCAGGGAGAAGAGTGAGGTCATTTACAGAGAGACCAGAAAGGGTCACAGATGCTCACCTCTCTCAGGGCACAGGGGCCTGTGCGTTGGTGCCATGTGGGGGTTACATGAAACAAGCTGGAAGCTCTTGTAGAGGTCAGAGTGAAGTCTGCAGAAAAGAGCACATGTGTGCCCCCAGGTACATAACCCAGGTTACCAAGATGCCCACTAAGACCAGAAGCCAGCCTTTGATATAACCAAATTTAAAGAGGCAAAGCATTTGTTTTGGTAGTGATGGCAGAGTGAGAGTGTGACCCTCCCACTGGTCTTTACAATTTCGACTCAGGAGTCGTTCCAGGCATAGCCTTTGGCACAGTTGTTCCCATATCCAATGATGACAAGTCTGTACAAGATGCTCTTCTTATAATCCCATGGGTGTGTTTTTCTCTAGATTTCCTCTGAGAGCTCTCTACCATAAAATGGTGCCCATCTGAAACAAGTCATAAAAGCAACGAAGAATCAGAAACTTAACTTTAGATCTTTTCCATCATTGCAGAGATATCAGCCTCCAGGGAAGCAAAAAATATTTGGAACAAGCTCTACCCATGTGCTTTTAAATTAGCACCAAATTGCTTCCTTGAGTTGGCTGTACTGAATACGGGCACCGTGTAAAGGTGTAAAATGAGTACAGTGAGCAATGCTCTTCCTTAGGGAAAACAAACTATCCTAGGTTTGGTCATCTCATAGAGTAAGTGAAGAGTAAGTACAACATCAAGGATAGTGTGTGGAAGGACTGGCAGCAAAACCACAGGGACCCTTCTGTCACAAGGACAGCACTGTGTGGCGTGGAGTACTCTGAAGTAGCAGAATCCTATCAACCTTTGCCCAGTCCGATTTGCTTGTGACTCATGGCAACATGTCTAATATTAAGTCAGCATTGCAAAATAATTTTCTTAACCTACAGAGCTTTGGTCACAGGAGTTTGGCACACCCCTTTTGACCTGAGGTGCTAATTAAGGCCATAATTTTCAGCAAATACAGAAAGCAATGGGCCATGAAGCGTGAAATTATTTCTTTCCTAGTCAGCTATACAGATCTTCAAACATGGGATGGGGCCTACATGTACTGTGTAATTGCCTGTCACAGGCCCCAGCTGGGGTCTGTTGCTAACACTCAGGTCATACTTGGCCTGCTCAGAGACATTGGCATGGAGGACTGGCATGCTGCCATGGTACAGAGCTGAGATTGCCTGTGGTAGGATAGCCTCTGGCTGGGTGGCTGCACTGAGGAGAGAGTGATAGCTTCATGTTAAAATAAACATAATGCTCCTTGTGAGGAATGACTTAAAATTGTCTTTGTTTGAAACCCTGAAAGTTAAATGAATGTGCTGAGCTGAATACATGATATTTTAAAAGGAAGTAAGTTGTTATATAAATTCATTTTTCCTGACTGCTCCATCTGAACTATTAGTGAAGTTTTTCTAAAAGAAAAACTAAGCTTCCTAAGTCTGAGCTATTTATCTGCTGGTTTGCACAGCATAGGCAGCTGATTTTAGATGGATGATGAACTCCCCAGGTACAGCACAGGCTGCGCTGTTCTTTCAGCTGAGGACTGCTACAGTCTAACCTAGCACACACAAGGGGTTGGAATCATATCTAGAAATCAGTGGTCCTCAGACTGGGGTGAAGAAATAACTGTGTTGCTCAAAACAGAGAAACCGTGGTTGTGTCTGTGTCCTCTGAGAGCAGGGTGTAGAAGAGGAGGAAATACCTTTTAATTTTCTTTCAAAAACACATGCATAGTCTGTGAAATACAATTATGCACTTTGCTTCTCTGGAACATGCAGTGAATCAAGGGGATGTTTGGTAATTAATTACTTAGGGTGAAAAGGTCAATGGATGTGAAATGTTGGCACATTTATTTCAATGTCACCATTAAACTATCTAGGATAGTATGTTAAAATACAGAACATCTGTTTGACTTGTAAATTAGGGGATCTTGTGCATTCACTTGTGTTTATATGTAAGAAGTTTTAAGGTCTACAGACAGAATGGTAGGATATGATGTAAAGTTTTAGAACCCTTTAACAGTCCATGGGCTTGACAAGCAAGGGCTGTGGGTCTAACTGGGAAAGCAGGTAAGCATGCAGAGCATCTTCATTTCCTTTCTATTTTTCCAGCAGCTGCTCAGTAAAGAACTGTATTCTCCCACAATTCATATTAGTCCCTTAATTCTCTGACACCCCCACTCTCCCAGTGAGTATCTTGAACTGATAGAACATGTCAAACCCATTTTGCTGTTTTTATTGGTGCTATTTCTAGAAGAGGACTCTTCTGGGGATGATGTTACTGTATCAGCTAACCAGTCTGATACTAATTAGCTGGTATTAGTAATAATATAAACTAATCACAAATCTGACATTGCAATGTTAACACGAAAAAAATTCCTTTCCTGGACCGCATAGCTGGGAAAGAAGACACTTAAGACAGTAATAATATCCATAATGATATCATTATAGTCAAAACTCCATATAATTCCAGCTGAAAGGAGAAAATGAAGGTGACTGCTTCAGATTAAATTTCTGTTTTCCAGACCTATCTGAATGTGTAATTTTTTTGCAGAGCCAACTCAGTCACTTGGAATCCACACAAGATGATGGGAGTGTTGTTACAATGTTCTGCCATACTTGTCCGGGAGAAGGTCTGCCTTATATTTGATAAATAAACATTAAAAAAATAGTAAATATCAAGCCCTAATTTTTAAGAGGGTACCGCAAAATATGTTTGATTTCAAAACTTCTTTTGGAAGGAATAATTGTGTGGATTTACACCGTGTTTTGGAAGTTGTTTTATCTGTCCTGAGGTTTTTGGATTTTTTTGTTAAAGTTGTAGACAACGTGAGTCAGATCCTCACCTGTTGGATCTTTGCATATTCTAATAGCAACAACAGAGCCATGCTAATGTACTTCATTGGAGCACCTGCCCCGTTGTTTCTGTGATATACCGAACACACACCCTGGGTCTTAGTACTGGGGTGCAGTCTAAACTGGTTAAATAAGAAGCAACTTTTTACCTTACATAGTGGTTTAGAAGTTTCTCAGTTCTGTTGAAAAGAAAATGTGCTGCTTTTATTATGACTCTGTATTTTTAGGGCTGTCATCTAGATTCTTTGTTGTCATCAATTAAAGCAAAACTAGTGTCTTGTTTCTTTTAAGCAATACATATTTTTATTAAATGATAAAAAAGGAAGTCATATCATCTGTGGATAGAACTAAATATATCATCTACTAATCTCTTGTATGCCAATTGTTACTAGAAGCGCTTAGTTGAAGAGATTTAATCCCTGTGTATAGAAATGGGATGGAAGCGTTGTAAATAGCAGCCCTAGGTCTGCCATTGCTCTTCCAGTCAATCCATCTCTGAACTGAGGACTGCAGCATTTATTTCCTTTTGTAAAATGCATCTATCAAAGGGAAGCACAAGCCTTTGTCTAGCGGCATCCATGCTTATTGTGCCAACTATTGCAGGATTTTGGCAACAGTTTTTTTTCTCTATATGAGAACTTTGATAGGTGTTTTTTTATTTATCAGACACACTGCTGTCTTCAAATTTCTTGCAAAAAAACCCTAATAAACTCTAAAGGAAATGCAAACCATTTTAGAAATGTCACATGTAAGACTTCTGTGTAACATACAGGAATTTGCTCCTCTGTGTTTCCACCTGACATTTTTACCAGTAGTCCGTAGATTTCTATTGGTCTGTGAACCATATTTATTTATAAGCAAAAAATGTCTGGTTTATGTCATTTGTGCTTATACTTATCACTAGTGTTAAGTGGCATAAAGCTGAACAACATACAAAGTTTAAACCTGCAATTAAGCTTTTTCACTTCACTTTGTGTAGCCATCTGTGGCACTGAGAGACCACAGTTTCATTCTAGTGTGTAATAGAATAAATCAGAAATTAAAGTGTTAAGAACATAGCCTTACAAATTGAAGTGGGTAAAGCTAATATCACAAACTAAGAATCCAAATTAATCTGAGAATGTTTCCTTAGCGGGGTGTGTTTGTGTCTGTAAAACCGTATGACTACTCAGAGACTTCTAAGAGAACCACCTTAGGTTATGAACTTAATTTTGTGGCTTAGGTTTACAAAACAAGGTCAGTATGTTATAATATGTCCCATCAAAGAACAATTCTTCTGTACATGTTCAAAATACATTTTTATACATTATTAATGTCTACATTTTCTCCTGCACATATGCCAGGTAAGTCATGCAAGCGTACGTGTTTTTCATTATAGGGTATCCTTCAAGGCTGCAATCAAATGTGTGCAGGCTATCTCTTCCAGCCAGACAAACAGTACGATGTCTCCTATGACACTGGAGATAAGGCAATACAGTGTGGTCGACATGTGGACATATTCAAATTCTGGTTGATGTGGAAAGCAAAGGTAAATAACAAGAGTTTAGCTCAAGAACCAGAAATGAATTTATTTAATTTCTAAGTGTCATGTAATGGAATAATTTACTTTAATGTAAATGTTTGTGTAATTACAATCTCTAAACATACAAGTATCCAAGTATTAACTCAGAAAAGAACTACGTCAATTGTAGAACAATGCTAGCTGCCAGTAAATTCAGATGGCAGTTAGAAGAAGGGTTTAAGTCACTAGATGAGTCCTGCAGAAAAACCATTGAGGGCAAGACTCCAAAATGGTCTCTTGTTGTGATGCTCTACACTTGCACATGTATTTTATGACAGATTACTTGTAGTAGCAGCAGAGCGGCCTTGATGACTTACAAGGGTCCTCTGAATATGACATTTCAATGCATAGATTTTATAAGCAACTTGGAAAACAAAGCCTTTTTCCTAGGAAGCTTTGCCCAAGTGACAATTCCACAGCTGATTACCTGGTACTACTGTGGTATGCCTGGATGGCTGAACATGTTCACAAGATGAGGGTTCATGTAGTCAAGAAAACACATTTCATTTTTATTGCTTTATCTGCAGTCATCTCATTACTGTTATTCTTGCTCTTCTGCTGGCAAAATGGGAATTCATTGGGTAACCTGTTCACAGTCTAATTTTTCTAATACAATTGATATCACATCTAGTGATAAACTCTAAAATCATAAAAGAATTTTCACTTTGGAAGAAAATACTTGTTTCTTCATACATGTGCAAAGTGTACTTAAAAAAAACCCCAACTATTTATTATCAACATTCATATACTTTTTCTGGGATTATGATCTTGAGAAGATATCAGTGGGTAGGCAAGTGACTTCTACTAAATGTATTGCAGACTTTTACTTGCTGACTTAAATGCACATTTCTAGCAAACTGCTCAGAGGAAATAAATTGCTTCCCAATTCTTACCCTTTCAACTGAGTTCCCATTCCAAGTTTCTGGTGTTTCAGCAGCAGCTGTGAAGCCATGACCTAATATCCATAATATTTTTGGAAACTGGAAAAAAATACAAAATACCTAAAACAATCTACTAAAAGTAGTGAAAGTGCTTGTTATTTTCGTAATAAATTCTCTTAAAATGAGACAAAACCAAATGGTGACTTAAAATTCAGCCACCTTTATCCACTTTTTTTAGTGTTGATTAACACTACTTTTAAATTTTAAGAAATAATACTGCTAAATGTTTTCTGCCTGAAAATATTTAAGAGTGAAACCGGTCTGAAAACGTGATTGCATTGGAGCAGAAAAAAATGACCATGTAATTAATACTTACTTTCTTATTAAAACAGGGTACAGTAGGATTTGAAAATCAGATCAATAAATGCCTGGAGCTGGCAGAATATCTCTACACTAAAATCAAAAACAGAGAAGAATTTGAGATGGTTTTTGAAGGGGAGGTAAGTTTGTTTTCACATATGTATGAGTCAAATCTGTCTTCATGCTTCTCATAGTTCTTCAAGACAGCTATGCAAAACTGCTCCAATTTTCTAAAGAACTACATGACTATTGGCACCTGGGAAGTTTTTTTGTCAAATACATGTGGTTTTGTACCATAAATATCGCATTTATCTCCTCCTCTTCTGCAGAGACCTTCTCAGTTTAGGGCGTGAAGATTACCTTAATACAACCTATTCATACTGAGATTATTATGTACACAACTGAGAATCTGCTATTTTTGCTGCACATTCTGTTGCTAGTGCCACTACATAAAGCTTTGGGTGACAGTATAAACTTCATTTCTCCATTTACTAAGAAAAGGAAAATTGGGTTGCCCTTGCTGTGATCCTGAAAAGCCATTACTCATAAAACTGCACAAAGGCGAAAAGCACTTGCACTTCATTAACACCCTAAATACTGTAAATGGGACAATGTATAGGGAATCTAAGGCAGCAGAGGCAAGAAGCAGTACTGCACTCCATTTCTTTCTGTTTAACATGCAGGACTAGGAAAGTTAACACTATATTTTGTCTTTCATGTCTGTGATAAAATATGCTATGGAGCAGTATTTAGTGTGAGACGGATCAGTATTATTTTTTTAATTGATGTATATGTTTGGTTCTTTTTGCAGCCAGAGCATACAAATGTATGTTTTTGGTATATTCCTCCAAGTCTCAGGGGCATGCCAGACTCTGATGAGAGAAGAGAAAAGTTGCACAGAGTAAGTATTTTTGGTTAAATCTAAAAAGATAGTCTACTCTTTCAACCCAAAATTTATTATTCATTAAAATAATATATCTGTGTGTTGACACATATTCCAGATTTGGAGTTCTCCATTGCTTGTTATGACCTTGATATTTGTTCACTTTTGTCTTCTATTTATATTGATGCTGAATGTTTTCCCTGTGGAACCAGATTCAGAACATATTCAGTTATCCTTTGGTTTGGATCACTTCTGTGCTCACAAGTGTTACAAGCCTTCAAAAAGTAGCTAGGCCTACAGACATCGCAGTCTTCTTTGGATAGGACAGCTTATCAGCAAGAGAAACAGAAGGGTAATGATTTGAAAATGCTTGGACAGGTAAAGGACATCAAAACCTGTAAGTTCCTTCTCAGGTATTTATTTTTATTTTAAATGCCAATGCATTAATGCATTTCAGTGAAAATGAATACCCTTTGGAGGACTTTGGGATAAATTTCTTTTAAGTGGTAGAGGGAAGTGAAGGCATCATAGAAGCATCACCAGAAAAGATATCATGTTACTTAGGACTTGAGGGAAGCAAAATACATCCATTTTGTAATTGTGTTTTAGACAGAAGTGGAATGAAATACATTCAGGAGACAAAAGAATGATTTTATAGGTGTCAAAAATAATCGTTCTTTTGTGTGTGTGTGAGGGTGTGTTAGGGAAAGGAGAAGAATGGGCAAACTTGGGAGATTTTGTAGAGGATTTTATGGCAGCATTACAATGGGGAAAGAGAATTGAAGAGAATAGAAATTCCTGGGTGAAAGTCCTGGGTCAAGCCAGTCCCATGTTAAGTAAAGAAATTGCCAAAAGAAGAGAGAATAGAGGAAGATAGAGGTAAGAGGTAAGAAACAGCAAGAGGGATGAAATATTTGATTTGACCCTGTTAAATGTTAGAGGACATCATAAAGCATTCTACAAAACAGTAAAAGAGCCAGACATCTGATCTTGCCTGGCAGAGAGTAGAGCAGGAGAACGAAGGTCTGGATGGAAAAACTGGGCTTAGTCAATACCAAAGATTAAGACTGTCAGAACATTATTCCTTGTAAATTAAACCAAGGAACTGAGATTGTGGTAAATGCACAATACTGCAAAACTACTGGAAGGTTTCCATGGCTTATGCTAGCAGAAAATATTATTTCTGACATAGATCTTGAAAAATTTGCATTGTTGTCCCCACATACAAATTGCTTTGAGAATACATAATATTCTCATGGAAACATTACCCTGAAAAAGGTCTGGAGTGGACTTTCATACAGAAGCAAAAAATGTCTCGTCGTGACAAAATCTTCAGCACAAAGAAATGAGATATACATTTAATATATAAAATTATTACATAGTGAATACTATAAGATGCTATTAATCTGTAAATCAGAAAGTCAGATATTATTGTTGTCAATTTTCCTTTAAACAGCCAATCCTTCGTATTTAGTTTTTCAAGCTTTTTCTTGTTCCAGACATTTTTTATTAAAAAGAGTGCTTGTCAATTTATTTTTTCCAAATTAAGAAATGCTGTGACATACAAGGAAAGAATAATTTTTTCTTCTCTCTTTGTCTCTCTCTCTCTTTCTTTCTCTTTTTTTCTTAATGATAAAGGTGGCACCAAAAATCAAGGCATTGATGATGGAGTCAGGTACCACCATGGTTGGATATCAGCCTCAGGGTGATAAAGTCAACTTCTTCCGAATGGTCATCTCAAACCCAGCAGCAACTAAGTCTGACATTGACTTTCTCATTGAGGAAATTGAGAGATTGGGGCAGGAGCTGTAGTGNTCATATTATTGAGGGAAAATGTATTATCTTGAAGTTGAAGTACTATTGACTCTTACATTGGTCTTGTTTATTGTAGACAGCAGAAAATTAATAAGTATTAAAATAGCAAATTAAGAACTCTACACAGTATATATGTACAGTATAAATAAATATATATAATTATATATATACATACATATATATATACATATATATATATAAAGTGGTTATAAACTTAGATCTAAGCCACAGCATGTTTTCCACTTTAAGAAAATTAACTTTTCCTTCAACAACTTTGATGTGGATAATGTGCTACAAGTTTTTCTGCCAGACAGAAATAGACATATAGGAACATTTCTAAAATGTAGATTCTTAGGAGCTAAAGAAAATGTATAACAGTATTAGATCTTATTGTTGGTGCTTTTCTCACATACAAAACAGCAATCTCTAAGAGCACCTTTGAGTAAAATAGTTGTACTTGCCCTTTAGTGTCAAATCAGGGGATGACAGTAGCAGAGTCATTGTAACAGGTATATTATTGCTGTATTTTTAGAGGTTAATTTGTGTAGATTGTGTATATTATTGTTAAATGAGTTTGTGTAAAAGGATTTAAATGTAATAGTTTTACAGCAAGATAACTGTTGAATTGTAGGTATCTGAAATACTTGCTTATTTATATGCAGAGATTTACCATGCTGAAGAGTTGTCTTGTATTTTCTTCCATTTGTAATGTAACCTATTTATATATTATTGAAGTTCTAAATAATGTTTATGGTATTTTAGTGTCTTTGTGAGCCAAAGAAAAAATATGAAAATATTAGTTGACACTTTCGTTTAAATCCTAGTGCCCTTAAAGTAATAACTTACAGATAATTTTACTGAAGATAAGGAATTCTAACACTGTGTATAGACTATCAAATTATGAGATCCCTTTAATCTATTAGAATTATTAGAAGTTTCAGTTTTATTTATTGTAATGTCAGACTGTCTGTTCAGTATTCTGAATGCTTTTCTAGTGAATATTGATTGCTAACCAAGGCCCCTGGTTTTGAGTTTTATTTCAGGACTGCTCTCTGTGACCATTTAAACTAAATTCTGTAGGAGTTTTAACCAGCATCATTCTTTTAGTGAAATGGAATTCACTCTCTGTTTGGAGCTTATAAAATAAATAAAACCAAAAGTAATCTCGGTATCTTTTAATACAGCTGGCTTGTCCCAATAACTTCAATTGGTTAGGCTTTTCGAAGTATAGACACCAGATTCATCTGCGGCTTGATCAATTTTAATCATTAGATAATCAGTACTACTGAGTGGAAAAGTCCATACTGGAAACAGAGTAGTGGAACAAAATGGAGATTCAATAATCCTCTGTTCACTGAGTTAGTGTCATGGTGATAAATGGTATATGCTAATTTCAAGTGTTTTCATACATGATTCTGTGCAAGTCAGTAATTAATCGCTTTTTCTCCCTCCCCTCCACCGGAGTCATAAAATTGAATTATTTTAGAAACTTTCAGTGAAATACAGTCATGCTATGCAGTTTTTGCAGTCTCTCTGGCCCCTGTCAGTCCCATGGAAGGACACCTACAGGCAAGAGAGATTTCCATCCTGCAGGTCCCACTGGTTGTCTTCTGAGGATGGTGTCTCACATTTTTGGCTGCGTTAGCACAGGGAGAAGAAAGAAGCTGTTACGGTAAATGCAATATTGTATAGCACAGCCTTTCCAGCTTTTCATAGGACTCTTGCTTATTCCTCTTTCATAATCTTCTGTAAAATCTTTTCTTCAAATTGAGTTGAATCTAAAAATTATTGTAAGTTTGTCACCGACCTTTAGATTTATGAGCATGACTTTCAAAATAGATCTGCATTGTTACTTTATATCATTAAACCCCCTAGTAATCTTACTAATACAGTATTTCTTTCATTAGATTTTTTTCCTCAAGACAGTCTAGTTGGTTTCTTGCCTTCTTGATCTTAAACCTCAATCTTCCTTATTTATAACCCTATAGTATTAGTATGTATTCAATACTTGACATTTCCTGATGTAAACATCCATGCTGTATGACCTGAGGCCTGCAGTACAGAAGTAGTTGGCATGAACATTGATTTCAGTACTAACTTAGGTAATATTAAATGCCATTCTTTATAGATACCAGCTATTCATCAAAACTAGAGGACCTCTCGTTGATAGCTGTTCTTAGAGTACAGAAAGAAGTTTGTTTTGAGGAAGCACATGTCACATTTTTATTTCAGACTTCTGTCTGAAATCTGGTCTCAGTCAGTTTTACTTTATTCAAAGGGCAGCTACAGAAGACTGAAAAGTTTCTGTCAGTCCTTCTTGTTTATGAGAAACAAGATGAACTAATATAATTAATCCAAAGGTGTATAGCTGGGGACTTAGCTTCACTAGAGGATGTTATGTCTTCCACACAACTACCATGGTTCTTATGATTTCCACCAATTCTTAGGTGGGAATTTCTGATTTCCTCCACCTCCCTTGTCAATAACAGTATTACTAAAGCTCTGACTTACCCTCAATCCTCTAACCTTAATATTTTAACCTCGTGAACCTTGTATCCAGCTCACCATCTCAATATTCTAATAATAGTTTAATGTTTCTGAGATGTTAAATCTGCTTGAAGCCTATACACTAGGTGAAGAGAATCATTTTCACCCTGATCATGAAGCTGCAGGAAGGACCATAACACAGCTTACTGGCATTCGTGCAGCAAGCCCCTGACAGTTCTGTGGTGTAGTCAGAAACAAATCTAGTGCTCTTCAGTGCATATGTAATGTTTTGCTCACTAAAATTTCTGCTTCTTCATTTAATGGAGTATCTTGTGTTTTGAAGGTCAAGCGCATCAGAAGTTCTTCCTATTGTTATTGATGGTTTGTAGCTAGGTGGGAGTAATGGAACTCCTCCTGCTTGTTTTGGGAGCAAGACAGTTAATGCAGAGGTGTTGTCTCTAAAGACAGAGGGCTTAAATTTATCGTCCTACCCGCTGCATTTATCTTGCTTTTCTGCAGTGTTGTGTCTTGACACAGATGACTGCAATTAGATTTTTGCAAAGCTTTTAATTCTAGTATCAGATTCTGGGGTGTTTTCCTATTACATATACTGGGTTTAACAGGCACCATGCTCATATTAATTTCTGACTTGGTTAGCTGATCTTAACAGAGCAGTTGTAGTCATTAGTGAGAAAACTAATCTCTTTTCATATTAGGTCATTTCCATCTAAGTAATATGCCACAGCTTCTCAGACTGACACTTACCTGGAGTTTTCCTTCTTTTTAATCCATATACTATTGACTGTGAGAGATTAGGATGTATGGATATACAGAAGTATTGGCTAACGCAAAACATTTCAATTCCAGGTGAGCAACTTTGTTTTTCTGAGGTTTAAAACATACTGTAAGGTAGCAATTTTGCCTTTAAAATCACATGGACAATCACTGTAACTTTGCATGGGTGAATTCAGATCAATTAAACAATAGGCAAGATCTTATCTGAAAAGGTAGCTGCAGTGCTTATTAACTGATATAATTTATTTGGAAAAGACTGACCACTGGAGAAAAATCAAGAGCAGCTGTTGATTTTGAATGAAAAAAATTCTGATTGTGTTATTAAAGGTAATTTTTAGAGAAGGTAGATTATATGATTCACGGCAGACAGCCAGAACCAGGGGCCTTGGGAATAATCCAGAATTTTAAAATCATCATGGACTTAGCTCATAATCTGTATTTTGAATGGTGATAAATATGAAGAGATTTTTTAAACAGAATCTCTGTTTTGTGGTTTAAGAAATGTTGAAGTTATAAAGAAGTTATGCAATGCAGTTTTAATTTTTCAATAAAAGTTGATCTTAAAAATGCTTAATTTGTCCCATATAATTTTTGTGAGATCTTTTGTTTCCTTAAGAATATGAGACAAAAGCCATGCAACATTATCCCTCACCTTAAAAATAGTAAGGCAAATGCTAAGGCAACTATTTAATTTTAATTGTGGATTGAATGTGAGCTTGTACCAACAGAGACTGAGGAATAACACAAGAACAGAACCTTGGTCAGTTTGGACAAGATTGTTGAGACATCAGTACTGTGTATAATATGAAAAATGTGCTTTAAAATCTTGGATTCTAGACCATATTTTGGGGTAACCCACCATTCTCTTGTGGGGGATAAAATAATTTTAGGGGGGTTTTTTATACCAAATATATTGAAAAAGAAGAGTACATTTTGAATTCATAAAAGTATAAAATTCTCTTTTTCATGATACAGACAAATTCTGATTAATTGCTGCTCTATGCATTACCCATAGAACTGTCATTGATTTTAACAGTGTATAGGAAATTTGATTTTGATTGCTTTAGGGTAGGATGAGCATCCTTCAAGTAGGATGAGTTTTCTTAAGAACAGTTTTATTTCCAAGTTAAAAATTTTATGAAGCAAACTAGTTAATAGAAAAAGACACTCAAAGAAACTTATTAAGTCAGTTAGTGTAGCATACAAATGCCATAATGTAGAGCACTAAAAGTTATGGAAGATGATTGTATGGTGTATTAAGGAATGTTCAGCTTATGCACAGACTGTTCACTAAAATGTTAGGACCACAGCAAGACTCTTTGTAGTTAGTCCAGCTCTCTGTGCTCAACAGAATTGCACCTGCCTGAATTTCTTCTGTAGTGTTTTATAATTTGCAAGTTGTGACAGTTATGCTGGGGGTGATGATACATGAATTGGGAGTACTGTTCACTCAAGAACAGCAACTAAGTGAAGACGAGATGAGAAGATGCAAGCCTTGTCTGAAAGCAAAGAATAAAAGGAAGGATGCCTGCAAAATACAGAAGGATTTGTGTCTCACTAGAACATTTGAAAGAACCAGACTTTTGGACAAAGCAATTAAAATTTTGGTTAGAAGAAAAGGTAAGATGTAAGCAGATGATTTTAAGTAGATCTGTTAAAGAAAGAGAAAAGTTCTGGTTCTCTGCTTTAGTAGATCTATCTACTGAGGAAAAATGGACCATTGTTTAGTAATGAGGATAACAGAAAAATCTGAAGATAAAATATTACAGACCTTGAGTTATTTCTGCTATTTATAAGATACTCTGTTCAGCATCTGAATATAATTATTTCAGACTGTATAAGTGTACTTGATATGTGTATTGGTGAGTGTATTTATATTTCTTGGTATAAATGAGAAGAACATGTTCATGCCTTTACATACTCAGTATGTATCAGAAAAAATTAAGTTTTGCACGATGATGACTGTTTTGTGTAGGACTTTTCAGGACAGTTGAAGTGTAATATTAAACAAGTATATAGTGAAGGAAATAGTAAATTATTTTCCCTTACCTTTGAAAGTATATGTGTGTGTTGGGTATTTATATAAATGATTATATCTCTGTCATGTGAAATTCTCAAATTACATACCTTTTAACAGGATACCAGTCTGGTTTATCTAAGAACAGTTGGTTTGATGCAGGAATTACTGTATGAAAATTTTTGGCCTTGTGTTTTGTGGAAAGGTGTTGTGTCACGACTGTGTGAGCACAAATACATAAGACCAATGCAGGCGATAGGAAATGGAGAAAAACTAATTTAAACCTAGAAAAAATGTCACTACAAGCAAAATCAACAAATATAAGTACAATTACTTTAGCTTAGCTTTACAGAAGTCTATCATCTGTGACCACAATGTAAGCTGGTTTGCAGCAGTGTCTGCTCGGTGTGACATCATTAAGAGTTTCAATTATGCTGGTGTATGAAGCAGGCATGTTGACCTTCCAAAACATAGAAACTTGAATGCTAGCTTTAAACTCAACTGGTGAAAGTGTCTCTAAAAAGCAAAGTGAGAAAGGCAAAAGACATTTCTCATTGTGTCATATGCTATTTATATCCTCTAAAGATTGCATGTATTATAAATCACATTCACAGTTTAACATATTGCCTTATTAGGACTTCCCATGGGCCTCAGTGAAAAAGGCCATTAATCTCAATTAAGCTTCTTCCTTTACTTTTGGGAAGGTTGTCTAAGACTGACATTTGTTCTTGTGGGCATACAGCCAGTCTTACCACTAGATAAAGTCTTTATTTCCATTAATTTGAGGCTTTTTATGGTTCCTTGCTGCATTGTCTGGCTGTGAGCACCCTCTGAAGACAAGGCCCTTGTTGACTGTCTCTTCCAGGTGATTCATCCTCCTGCCACACGCACAGCACTGGCCATCACTGAACACACCAGCATAGCTCTTGATTATCTCAAGGAGTACAGCTTCACTGGGCAGTGGGATAAGATCTCCATATGTTGGGTTTAATCGTGCTGAAACAAAGAACCACAGTTGTTTTGATTACAGCAGGATTTCCTATTTGTGGAAAAAAATTACTTTTACTAATTAATTGTAACCGTGACTCTTAATAACTCATTGTTTTAATTTGCTGGTAGGTATGCTGCACAGTAATTTGGAGTGTCCACTTATGTTGGTTGCACTTTGAAAGTATATTACCTGTACCTGACTGTGTTATGTTTCAGGGGTACTATATTTCTTCATTCTGTTTTGATCATCATGACTCTTCAATTAATCTACATATTTTTCAAGAAGAGGTGTGGGGTTTTTTCCCACTACAAAGAATCAAGTTTAGCTTCCCTGCTGTAAATACCTCATATCAGTGAGTAGTTGTTACTTGTTTTTACAGTCATAGCAAATGTAATTATCCTGTAGATATAAATTAAATACCAGCTTTATCTTACAGTATAATGCAATGCGTCTCCTTTTGTCTTCCCAAGGGTATCAAGAGGCCTGTCTTTTTGCAAGATAGGATGTGAAGTCCCAGATTGCTAATTGTGACCTGGCTCCTGGCAGTGAGAACTGTAATTGCCATCAGACAGCTCCCTCTGCTTCCTGAAGTGAGTGCATGCAGAATGATTGCAGCATTAGAGCTCGTGTTGCAGGGTAAAGAAGTTCAAAAAAATTTCTTCCTTACAAATACATCAACATTACTTTAAAAAGAGCTACTAGGCCAGTAATTGGTACAATTTTCCTTCCCTAAAAGCCTGGAGTTTTTTCCTCTCAGAAATTCTGTGACTACAGTGTAAATAATTATGCTTAGCTATTGTTGAACGACTTAAGAACTCATGTTAATTTTCTATATATAATGCTGCTATAATTGTACAATTACTGCTGTACTGGAAGCAGGCCAGAGGTGGAATAGAGGTTCTCAGGGGAGTTTGAATACTCTCTCATTTATTCTGTAGCTCAGACCAGAGCTGTCTCCATTAAGTTGGCAAAGTGGTCAAAAGAAGGAACTGAAATCATTGGATTATACTAGAGAGACTTGGTTGGATTCTCAGAAAAAAGTGCATGGCTTGAATTTACAACAGGAATGCCTCTTCCCCTCTCACCTTTTAGCAAATACATTTAGTTAAAAGAGCTTCAACAAACACAGGATCCTTACTTGGGACCATGTCCTCAGTTTAGGGTTTATGTAGTGAGCTATTAATTCATCTATCTATCTAGATAATTTCTAAAAAGGCACAATTCATATACAAGTGTACATCTCTAGGCTTGTAACAACAAATTATTCTTCAAATACAGGGCATCCAGAAAATTTTAGAAGTAAATAACAGTTTATATATTATCTGTCTTCCCAGCATTCTGTATTTCTCATCCTTCCAATGCATGGATCAATAGATCCTTTCAAATGTGTGTATAGGGGACAGAGAGTGCACAAGGAGAGCTTCTGTGCCAGGCTACCAAACCAGTCTTTCGTGCTCATCTTTGAATGGAAGACCAGATTGTGAGGTTGTTCTAACGCGAGAAAACAAAACACCAGGGTTTCTTGGGTATAAATGAAAAGGGAAAGAGAACTGATACAACAAAGAACAGTCACATAGGGCTAATTTGAAAATAGTAAAGTTGCCCAGCAGGCAAAAAGGGAGTGTAGAGCACACTTCTGGCTGAATAACTTACAAAGTGGTAGAACATCAGAAGAAGCCAAAAAATAATTTGATACCACTTAAGTGATGCTTATTGCATACAGTTTGAAATAGCCACCAGCACAGAGTATGTTATTTTGTAGGAATACATAGAAATAGAATAGAATACATAGAATATCTACAAGTACTAACTGTTTACTTGTATAATTTTAAATGCATAAGGTTTTTCTGGCAGTAATATTTTGTCATTACCTCCGTAGGCACTAGAAACATTTTTTACCATCTACATCACTCAGCAAAGGGTACTAATAGGAATTGTGTGGAGAGGCAAAGCTTTCTTCTACCCACTTTGTTTACTTATATTTATCTATGTTAAGTCAGGTTAATTTTCTAGAAGTGTTGATGTCTGTCAAATTACTTGTTGGTTTCCTAGGCTAAATAACACAAGTTTCATTACTAAAATAATTTGAAATGGCAAAGGGCAAAGTTAAACAGTGAAAAATAGACTGCATAGAAACAGACTTGTAGAAGCAAGTAATTTGAGCTAGCAGATTATTCTATCTCTATGTGCTTTGAGTGTGATGTGCTCTGTGAAATGCAGATTCAGCAATCTGAGCAGCTGTTCAGCAGCTACAACAAAGAATGCCAAGGATTTAGAGAAATTGAGGCCCATTTCCCTATTACTGTAAAATAAGGCTTTTATGTCTAGTTGTGAAAGAAAGATGTGATCTGGTAGGTTCTTGTCCACTAAAACCAAGTCACACTGAGACTCTGACTATTTTTTTTAATAAATCAATTACTGTTTGAAAAGCTTTTATGTACCAAGTTATGCAGAATCTTCTCATGGAGTACTGGATGTATATCTCTGCATCAAACTAAATATCTTGATCGGTTATTACATAAGAAACGAAGAAAATTATTTTATTTTATAAAATAATAAATCTAAAGCATACATATAAGAAGATATAAAATGTTAGAAATATTTTACCCAGCATATTTTGGTTTTGCTTTCTTTTGTTATACACTACGTCCTACAAATAGCTTTTAAACTACCTTATAAATTGAAGATCTTTATAATTTCTTTTGTATTTATCCATGCTCTATAAGCCACATTGTAATTGCAGTTAGTTTTATGAGCCTGTTTTATTTGTAGGTCTCTGGACTTGGTAATATTTTATAAGATGCAGCTGTTGAACTGCTTTTAGCTGTTTCAGTAATGGTTGCAATTGTTTTGCAGTTGACTGTAATTCCTAGGATTTAGTTGGTTTGCTATTTAAAAGCAACAACAACAGAACAGGAAACCATAGACAAATTACATTTATGCAGTTATGTTGTAATCTGTTTTGATGGCTCTCTAACAGATCAAGACCTAACAGCATAAATAAGGAAGTAGTTTAGAACCTAATATTAAAAAAAAAGTGACTTGACCCTTGCGTAATGCTATTAAATTTTAATGCAGTTACACAAAGGAAAACTAAGGTGAAACTGAATGAACTAGAACCAGGTCTAAAAGGAATGTGACTGTAGTAGAAGAAAAATGTATTTTAGGGAAAAATAAGATCAGGGTGATCACAAGAGATGCTCTGCATCCCTTTTGTCAGCCTGCATCTTCCTTTCCAGCTACAATTTCAGGGTCATATTTCATGGCTGAACCTTCAACAACTTTAACCTGACAAACTTTGCTGCTGTGGTACAGCTGCACAGCTGTATGTAATGGTATAAGAATGGTGGGCACTGTAATTCCTCTGTGAATACTCTGGTTTTCTCGTCCAAGTCCCCTATTCAGGGTCATGTCCAGATTTCTTTTGAATATCTCTAAGGATGAAGAATGAGAATGAATGTGATATCTTTTGTCTCCTATTTTCCCTCTGTATGTGACAGTCAAGCCTAAGCACATACCTGGAAGTGGGAGTAGATTATTCCACTTGCAGTTAGGAGGGAGACCTGACTAGTGAAGTCATAAAATCTAAACTGCCTTAAAATCTAGAGACCTACAGAAAACAAAACAAAACAAAAACCAACCAACCAACAAACAAACAAAAATCTTCCAACCTTAACCAACAAGCAGAGATCCAGTGTAAAAGGAGACTATTTTCATTTCCTTTCTAGACGACAGAAGAATCAAATTTAAAGATTTAGATCTATTCATCATTTGTGTTTATTTGGCCTGAACAAATATAATACTAAACATGCTGGAAATGTCTCAAGGGTGATAAAGAATTGTATTGTATATTTGCAATGGAGAAATAGAACCATTCCCCAGAATCATCTTAATATTTTTGATGAGCGCTAACCATTAGAAAACTCTTATGCAGAGTCAGGGGTTTCCCTAAGAACAGAGAAAATATTAAAGAGGTAGGAGATGGGACCCTCTGTGCCTGATGTGCTTGGACTTCTTCATGAATGACTGGTATTGACTAAGACAGTCTTCTAAAATTGTGTTGATGTTCTTAAACTAATTGTATTTTGATATGTTTCAACAGCTTTGCTGACACTTTGCACTAAACAATCTGCAATCATAGCTTTTTAAGGCAACTAGAAACTAAACTGTGTTTTTCTTTTGTTTGTTTGCTTTTTTAACTGAGTGGGATATCTAAACTGTTACCCATATTGCAGTAATTAATTTAAAAGTCCTCTGATATCTGTTTCTCATTATGACAGAGTTAGGTCATGAGTTTTGTATTAAAAAAAAAAAAAAGAAACAAATGTGACAAACAAAAATCACTATTCCAAAATGCCTGTGTAATTTTGCATTCTGGCTGCATTTTGCACTGATCGGACTTTAAAATTGCTACTTTGCAGTTCACATTTTCCCAGCTAAGTCTCTGTGTAAGGAACATTTAAAAGATTGAGCAAAAGGGAGTAGCCAGGGAGGGCACAAGGAGATAAAACAAGGTTAAACTGAAATGAGCTAGAAACTCCCTACAAATCTTACACTGTATATTTTAAAAGACAAAATGGGCTTGCACAAAATGGAGACATATTGGAGGTAGACCCACTGCCTTTGATATCCTAATATGAAAAAACACAACTCTAAAGCTTGTGTCAGTAGCCCCCAACCAGTAGATTTTCTGTTTCCCACTGGGCTTTCAGTAGTCATTGAAGAGAAGCAGAAGTTGGAGAGAAGGCCAGGGGAGCAAACCTGAGCACACAGGTGAATAGGTGAGGACAGCTCTCACCTCAAGACCTGGATCTGAGAATTGCCTGGAGGTAGGCCTGTGGCTGTGAGCCTATGCCTCTCCCAGCTCCTGCTGGATCTGGACCTTAGCCTGCACTTTCTGGCTCTTGCAGCACTCTTATGTTCCTTTTCTAAGCAGTTCTGTGGCTTCCATCAAAACCAGTGGGTAAACTGCCTTTCCTCTGCTCGTTTCTTGGCCGCAGCAATTTCCTCTGTACTTCTGTTTGTTAGTCTCTTTATGGTGACGGCAATTTTTCCCCTTCATGCTGACTTAAGTGGGGAAAATTTCAAATGATCATCTGTTCTCAATTTTCTTCAGCCATTTAACTCTTTCTATCCTTGATGCTGTTTTGCTTAGCAGCTTCTTGGCCCAAACCCCTGTTCCAGCAGTGTCTGGGCCTAGGACAACATCCAGGTTTGTGCTGGGAGTTAAAAAGCCCCTTGTAACATCCCACAGGTCACTGAGTCTGACACCATATCAAGAAAAGACGCTCAAAGAACTACACTTGGTTGGTGATGTCTGTCCCTGAAAACAAATACAGCATCTTCCAGAAACATCTTTGAAAGTCCTGGCTAATGCTTTGCACATCCCTTCTCTCTAATGTCACACTCTAATGCTACCCCGTAAGTCAGAAGGAAACAAACCCTCGTGGTTAAGGTTCAATCATTTTTGTGAATAACACCACACTCATCACAGTGTGTTATAGCATGAAAGCTGGTCCACGCTTTTATGGAGGTATTGCAGGACTCAAACCCCCTGGCTCTGGTAGAGATCTCCCCAGAACAGCTAGAAGAGGTCTCAATGCCAGCAGGAATAAAGGGGCAGCTCCAGAAACTGGCTGGGCCTTTCCAAGTGCTACTATATATCACCAGTCCTGTCAATTGCACTGACACCTGCAAATTCCATCTCAAACTAAATAAAAGATATTCCAGCACATCCAGCTGGGCCCACCAGCTCTTGTTTCCAAACTTCGTGCTTGCTGAGAAATGAATCTGACCAGGTGGCATTAGCAAGGGCCATTGAATCATTCTTGTCAGCAGCACAGAAAAGCATTGTTGTTCTGTGTCATTTGGCTTTCAGTGCAGTGATTTCAGATGACAAACTGCTCATTTGATTTTTCAGCTCAACACATGGGTGACATCCTCAGCTGCTGCCTTTGGGACACTGCAGAAAGCAGGGAGAGCTCCATCTGCCTGCAGTGAAATGGAAACCATGTCAAACAAATGCTTGTCCAGGGACAGTGATTCTCGTCATAAACTGTTCTTTAACTTAGTTTAACATATCTAGGTAGCTGTGAAAATCACTTCTGGCACTTTTTCTCCTGCTAAAACTCATTGGTTTTGCTAATTCACCCAGGAAGTCCTTTAGCATCTCCTCTTCGGAAGTGGTGCCAAGAGCACTCATAGCCAGTAAAGGAAGGATTAACCTAAGCTCCAGCTTCTAGCTGCTCACATTAGTACATGCGGGAGGACAGAAATTCCAATTTTTTTTTGGAGGAAGGTAGGGTGCTGCATTGGGTTGACACTGCTTTCTGACTAGGCTTATAGGACCTGATTATACCCTGAGTTTTTTCTCTCTTTTTAATCTATTTTATTTGCTTCCTCCAGCAAGAGCTCGTTAAGGGAATGGTCATCTGGCTTTAACAAACTCCACCTACAGAATAATTCTACCCAGTACTATTCTTCCTAGGATTTTAAGGCCATTATTTGAGGATTGCCACTCCCATGGCATATATTATATTACCAGTTTGTTTTATCCTATTCAAGATCCCAAATTTAATCTCAAAATAAATAATGTTCACAAGGATCTAGGAGAGGCCTCCTGCTTTCACAAGGATGTGATAAATAACAGACGAAGCTCAAAAAATACATTTCCTTGTTGTGGAAGACAGAATCCTTCTCTTTAAGGCTTGTAGGAAAAGAAGTTATCAGCTATTGAGACAGAAGAAGATAAATCACAAAAGACTTCTCAGGGCAAGAAAAGATAAAGGACAGGGACTTGAATGTTGGTTTTGTTGGTTTTTTTTTTTTTCTGAAGGGAGGATTAAAAATAACTTAAGAATTGCATAATTGTGAAACCTTTCATGGAACATGTCAGGATGAAAACAATTCAAAAGTATAACAAAGACTACAAAGGTCTCTTCCTGAGGCTAAATCAGATTGAGCTTTCTCTGAGCTAGCAATGTATTGTTTCGAGCATGGCTGGAAAGGGGCTAATGGTGCTTAGTCCATAGCTGTCCAGAAGATGGAGGAATGTGCCCTTCTGTGACTAATCAAAGCACTTAGGAGGGCTGTCAGAGAGCTGGAGCTCTGTGGCAGGAAAGAGGAGTATTGTGAATGTGTATAGCCCATGGGGTCAGACCATCCCTGTGTCAGAGTCTGAGTGCAGTATTTGTCCTGTTTATCTCAAATGTCCTGTGATAATATTTGTTTTATTCCTTCTTTCTGTAAAGAAGAACCTTCCAGGGCCTTTGTATTTCTTCTTCTTTCATGCTCTTCACATGTCGCAGGTTAGCCAAAAGAGGAGTAGCCCAGTAATGGCACGTGTGTAGCATAAGACAGTGTTTATAAACTGCCTGCTTTCAGAAGGTCCCTGTTCTGGATTTGGGGATACAGAAGAAAATGACAGGGCTTCTGGGAGAGGCAACTCTCTCACAACTGTGCCTTGGTACAAAGATGGTTTCTGTTTCTTACAGCTTTTAGAACTGCTCCTGTACTCTGACAACCAAATCTATGAAGGCCAAAGCTATAAAATCAAATCCTGTGGATGAAACCATTATGGATTTCTTTTACCCCTGATACTCAAGAATTATATTTGGCATTTCTGCCTGGTCAAATCTGTCAAGCCAAGTGTGATTTCTCTTTCTAATGTTCAATGTGTTTGCAATAACTCTGTAAAGCCTACAGAAAAGGTCTGGACTTTTTTCCGAGAAGGACCTTTGTGTCAGGTTCAATAAATGGGACACTGTTCAGGACAGGACACTAAAGGATTTAATATATGACCCATTTTTAAATACAGGAGGTTTTTAGTGTAAGACTTTCTCCAGTACTGCTTTCTTCTAAAAGAGTCTTCATCAACAGCTGTTCTAAACATTCCTCAGCAGACTCTGGCAGTTTGATAGTACTGTCAAGGTGTACATTTGCTTTCCTGTCTTACTGCTCTTTTATCTTAAACCGTAAAATTTCAGTTGGGAAACTCTGAAGTAAATTTTTTGTTTTGGTTTTGGTTTTTTTTACACAGACCAACATCTGTCATTAATGTTTCAGTCTGAATTTTAGATAAAGCAAACTGTAGAGCTGACTTTTTAGTTCAAGATAAAATAATTTAAAGCGCTTTATAGAACTAAAGCTGAAATAGTACACATCACTATACAAAGTACTGAACACCCAAGATTCTGCAGAATGGAGTCTTTGAGGAAAAAAATTTCTCCTTTGATTTGTTGAATTTAAGGAAACAGGATTTAACATATCCTTGGTAAATGAAAAGGAGTGCAGCAGCAAATCCTTGACTATCGACAAAATCTCTTAGTATAAGCCGTTCCAGAAACTCCAGATTTTAGGCTAACCACTTGGGTCAAAAATGACTGACAACACATGTAAGTATCATGTAATGAATTGGTTGGAAATTACTTCATTAATCCTTCATTATGAACCCTTCTTTGCAACATCCCTCGCTGCAGTACTCCCAAAGCCAGCTGCTATCTACAGCTGAATAGTAGCAGGCATATTAAGCCTCTTAAATACTTGCATTGTAATTCCTAAATTGGGTGGCCAGAACCTTAGTCTGTGCAATTGCTTCTATAATTAAGATTCTATCTCTGTTTCTATAATGAACCCTGTTTTCAGCTCAGTATAGTTTAAAGAGACTTCTTTTCTTTTTTAGCAGTGATTTCACGTACATTGTGTTATTTCCTGGTTAATAATCAAGTGAATCTTTGAAACATTCTGACATTTGTCATAAACTCTGTGCCCTCTCTTAACCATTCTCAACTCTCAATAACATGCATTAACAGTGCATCTTTCACTGTGAATACATCTATTTAAAGGTTATTCTCCTCTATTATGCCTCCTCTTCATCATACACTCTGTAAAAATTCTTAACACGATGCTTCAGGCCAGAATTTGGAGTCTGATATCTATATGAAATAGGACAACAAGCTAGAGTAAGGACTGCAAGTTTAAAGGAATTATGGAGGCAGAGAAGCGAGGACATTGATTTTACTAAGCTCATTCCAATATTCAGGCACATATTTTCAAAGCTTTATAGGAGCAGATGATGTCTATTTTTGAGTTTAATCTGTCTTAAAGTCTCAGATGAAAACCCTGTAGCAAGTAAAAATTGTATAAAAAGCCATTCTGTCGGAAACGTATGCCTATAATATCTTTAATGGTCAAAGCTGTGCCTCTCAGCTTTGTGTGAAAACTACTTACCAGTGTCTAACTCAGAGCTACTGGGTCTTCAGCAGCTTTGGGAAGACAGGCAGAGTTTAACCGTATTACATCCAAGTCAATCACTTTTACGAGTTAAAGCATGAAGGCTTTAGATAATTTCCCGCGTCCTATTAATAGAAGCTCCACAAATTAATTTTGCTGAGTTTCTGGTTTCTGAAACAAAAGCCTTGATTCTAGTCTCAACTGACTTGGGGAAGAGAGCTGTAGATTACCTTTACAATTCTCTGATCAGTTGATGGCATCTGCAGTCCTTGGTGCAAATTACAGCAGCCAGAGGAACTGTTCCTGATAATAACCAGAGCATGACAACACTGACTACAGCTCTAACACATGCCCATGCTGGGAACTCTGGGGAAAAAGCAGAGAGCAATTCTGGCAGCTATCTGCCACAGAGCACTCCCCTTAGGGAGATGCAGTGTGCTAGGGCTGAGCCTGAGACATTGTGGCCCTTCCCTCCCACTGCAGAAGGAGGTTGCTGCGCGTTGCAATAGTACCGATTTAGAGGTTTTCAACTGAAGGCTTATGAGCTCCAGCTCCTTCCTTGCTGGATACAAGTCACTCTTAATCGTCTCAGTGAAAATGCTTCCCCTCCCTTATGCATTAGTGTAAATCAGCCATAATGCAATGGAAATTGATAGATATTTATAGTGGTCAAAAACATCAAGTGGTCAAGACTAGACTCTTTGAGATTGGCATGGTCTTTGTGCCTCATGGAGCACCAGGGGAGAACCAGCCCTGCAGCATTCTCACTGGGAAAACTATGCCTAAGAGCAATTTGTCCAGCTAGTGCCTTCCTCCCTTGCATTTCGTTCCCTGTTTAGCTGCATAGCAACTAATGACCATGAAACCAGCTTTACAAAAGCCCCACATTACTTCTGTACTTAATTAACTTTTAGAGCATCAGACCGTAGTATTCAACCATAACATGCAGAGTTTCAGGGGCTTGTTTGGTCGGAGGCTCACTAATGCTCGGCTTCCATTCAAAGTGCTTCACTGTTAATTTCTCTTTACATTCACCCATGGTCTGATCTTTTCACAGCTGTTCCCAGCAGCAGGTCCAGAACAGGTTCAGTCTTACACCCCCTGACATTTGCATGTATGCTGACCATTGTTACCTTACTCATTTCTTCTTAGATCACCTCAGTTCCAAAGCACCTACTGCTTCCAATCTCCATAGCCTGAAACTATGAGGAGTGTGTTTGAGTACTCCTGCAGCCAAAGGATGGGTGTATGGCTTCTCTGTGTCAGCAGGCTTTTACCAGCCATTTGTGTGAGCCAGAGCTACCTTTTTGTGTTTGTAGAGCTGAAGGGGTCTGTGCTTTAGGCCTTCTGTTAATGAAAAGTTTGAAGTATTGTGGGTGCACAGCCAGGTGGATGCCTTCCAAGTAGCTGCAGGTCATTCTCTGTGTGCTTGCAAAGGTGATAAAATCTCCTTGGGCATTGCTAACATATGAGTTGATCTTAGACACACATCAGACTCTTTATGGCTCCTACCAAGCCCAGTCCTGCTCTGCTGGGACTGAAGTCAACAAATAGATATTCTGAACTGCAATTCCTCATATCGGGCAATACATTGAGAGCAGAAATGAATGAGGTCATACATTGATTAGGGGATAGAACTAAGAGCTATCTTATGACCCATCTTCTTCTTAGTCACTGCACGCTGCTGCTCCATTTCCACCTGAAATTATAGCCTTCCTTCAGTGTTTGCTTTCTGGGACAATCCCTTTTATTACTGTGTGCCTTCCCATAACTCTGGCAGTATTCACTTAATTTAATTTTAAAGACACCCATTAATTAAAATTATTCTATTTACCAATTCTTAATAATGCCTCAGAAGCTTTTCTTGTGGTGTGCATGTCTATGTTTGAGGTTAAGACCGTTTCTGCAATAAATCATAATTTTCTGCCTGTCTTAGCCTCTAAGTGATTTGGGTCAAATAGACTGATTAGTTCACTGCAGCTCCCTTCCTGCCACACATGCCTGGGTTTCTGTCCATTTTCATTCCTGTTTGCCCAGCACCAATAACACAGAAGGGTTAAAGGAGGGGAAAAGAAAAGTGCAGTTGCTTTTCTTCATCCACCACATACCCTGCTCTGCAGAAGGATGCTGGCCCCACTGGAAGCATTTGCACCACATCCTCTGCAAAGGTCAGCGTGGCTGCTTCATCTATTGCAAACTGGATTTTAGCCAGCAGCTGTAGCTGCCAGTTTCAAGAAGGCCACTTCCCTATCCATCTTCCTCAGACAATTGTGTGCAGTCTCCAAACTAATAATTCATCATTTGCACATGTGTGCCTTCTACATTATTATTTTATTAACCTATTAGAAGGGCCCTGCTTTATTTATTAAATTAATTATTATTCTTATCAAATGATGACATGTTGTTAGCCAGGGAGATGCACTTGCTATCTCACAACTAATTATTCCAATTAAGTTTTCATGATTCTACCATAAAGCACAGCTCATTAACTTGAATTACTTTTGAAATGCAGCTGCTGAGATACAAATGTAAAAGAACAGGTAGGTTATATTTGTTAGTCAATTTCTGCAAATGGGGTTTGTTGTAATCAGGTCTTAAGTGATACTTTCAGGCAATCTTGTTCCCTATTTCTTAGGTAAAATTTGGGTTTTTTTATCTAAGAGGGTTCTAAAGTTCGTTTGGGTTTTTTTACAGACCAGTCTTTTGCCATAGAACATTGGACCAAATTCAAAGGTATTTCTTCAAATAAACCTGGTGTTTCAGCCCTTAATGGGAGTTGATGGAACACTGCAGAAAACATCTTTCTTTGCTGAGGTGGAACTAGCCCAGAAAGGGTGACAGCACCTTGATGGAAAACTGAGATGCTGTGGTAAGGCAAAAGTTCTTAAAAAGAATTTCAGTGATGCAGTGATGTATTAGTTTATGTCTCCAGTGAGGGGCCAGGTTCAGATTTCTCTGAAGTGTTGACTGGAGTGATTGTCCTGGTTTGGCTGGGATAGAGTTGGTTGTTTTCTTAGTGAATGGTTAGAGCAAAACATGTTTGCCTATTTTTGAGTTCATCACATGCAGGCACGAAACTTTTACAGATCTCCTGAGAAAGAGGGAAATGGAAATTCTTTGTTGCTGTGAAAATAAGACAAACTGGCTACTGGTGCAATGGTACTGGCTGGGTCTCAGAGGGTGTAATGTCTGAGCAGACTCAAGGAGCTGCAAAATCTGTTGCCTTGTTTCACCACTAGCACCTTTAGGAAATGTGAAGGGCATTCCTCCTTTGATAACACTTCACTCTTGCAATTGCAGTGATATAATTTGTATTTCCTTTCACAAACAGTTGGATGCAATAGCTGCTGCAAATTGCCAGAGTGCTCTTCCTCAGCCCCTCACACACCTCTCAATGGTCACAGGAGCAGAATTCAGCCACAGAAGTGTGACTGCCAAAGACATGGGGGTTTTTCACTTTTAAGTTTGTACGTGGTGAGTTTGGCTTTGCTGCTTACTGGGAACTGGATAATTGGAAGTTAGGTTCATAAAACCAGCACTGTGTAATTTGGCCAAACCCAGTTTTAAGGCTGTTTACATGTCTAGAAGCCAGATGGAAGTGTGTGAAAGGCTAGTATTCATATCACAGATTTTCAAATGCATATTCATCAAAGTAGCAACTTTTTAATGGCAAAACACTGTTACTCTTTTTGGTCCTGGTGTTGGTGGGTATGAAGTTTGGGATAATAGTCACCTTTTTTTACTTTTCCAAAGAAATCAAAGTTCAGATCTTTTCTTTACAGTTTTTATTGACATGGGAAGAGGCTTCTAATAGGCATTTTGTAGTGTCTATTTTGCTGTGTCTACCAAGAGATAGCTTTTTAAGGATGAGATGTGCAACATACTGAAGCGAGGCTTTAATGTCTTCAATGAAGCACATGAACAATTATTGTATCTGATCCAACACAAACTTTGAGTAGAAAATGCCTGCCATTAATGAAATGTTTATTGGCAGCAAAGCCACTTACTTCTTCATAATTTCTGGGAAAACAGGATTGTCACTGTAATTTACTGTGTGGTCTAAAAATGCTCTGGAATTTGTGGGACTTTGGCCAGGGAGGGAAGCAAACAGTTGGAGAGTCGCTTGAGTTGTGGGTTTTTTTCTTAACACAGTAATTCAAAGGTGTTCCAGTCCAAAGGCAAGGCAATGAAATTGAACATACCCTAGAGAAGCCTTCACCAGATGAAGATGTTCACCCATGGGTCAGTTTTCAACAAAGGATGGGCTGGCATCAGAGAGCCAGTCATCCAGGAGGACAACATCGGGCTAGCATCTGCCTCATGGCCACACAAAACCTTACAAACAACGCACAAAACTGACAGCACCTACCTGGAAGCATAAAAAGACATCTCATACAGGAGCCACTCTGCCAGAGGAGAGCAAAAGAACGACAGTGGGTGGTAATTTGCGATCAGCTATGGCTCTTTCAGGAGGCTTTGGATAAAGGGTGGTGAATCACAGTGACTGTCCCTGGATCACACTGTGTTATACTGTTGTCTATATGAACCTCTGACAGCAAGAAAGGAAGGAACGTGGCTGCGATTTCCCTCCTGAATATAAATGGAATGTGGACGGAAGCATGAGATTTGCCTAAGCTGGTATAGTTTTTTAACTTTAGCAGCTCACGGTAACAAATTTCTCATACTGTATTAAGAGCACAGAAATTCTTGAAAGGCATAGTTTATTTACGTATGATTCATTTTGCCTTCTTACTTTGCATTGCAACCTCTGGATATCCTAGAGTTGATTTCATCTCGTACTGATGAGGAGAGACGCTATGTAGGGAGGTGAACATGCCTGAACTGGTTTGCAGATGGAGTCCAGAACTGGCCATGCCTGATGAGAGTGCCTGGAAAAACACTGCTCCAGTGGAAACAGCTGAGCACAGTGAGGTGGTCAAGGTTGGAAAAGGGTTGGACATTTCTGCAGGCAGCACTGGGGTAAATCCCAAGCACAGTGCATAGAGGCTTTTAATACCAAGCAGTAAATATGATAGATAGCACTATGATAATACAGAGGGAAATGAGTGCAAAAGAAGTGAAGTATGCTAATCTGAATGTCCTTTCCGTGCTCCATTAAGGCTCTTTAACACTGTGTCGCAGTTCACTAATAAATAGTGTTTCTGCATCACTAAAAGACCGGTGACAGCAGCATTCCTGAAGAGGTCACCTCTCTGGAGGTCTGCGGGATCGGAACCAGGACACACTGGTTTGCACGGGCGGGCTGTGAAAAAGCTTTCCAGGAACAAAGAACTCTCGGAGGGGGATGATCTGAACCTGAGATCCGTAGTGCTCCCTGATAACCCACCGCCCGCCTTCTCCAGCTGCACCGAGGCATCCCGCTGGCTCAGGGCAGGAGTTTATTGCTGGTCGTGGGGTGCGCTCCAGCAGCCAGCGGCTCTCCCGGCACGAACAGGGCTCTGCCGCTGCGTGTCACGACAACGTCGGCAGAGACATCTGCCCCGCTATCGCGCTGAAGTTTGCGGGCGGTGCATGCCCTGAAACGGGTTAGTCCGAAATTCGGCCCCTGGGCAGCGTTTCTCGCCCGATCCGTTCTGTACCGGTGCCCTGCTCCTCCCGCTCCAGCTCCAGCTCCCAGACGGTTTCAGGCGCTCCCGCGCCGCCCCGCAGCACCGACCGGCTCGGCCTCGCAGGGGGAGCGCCGCTCGGAGCTCCAGAGGGCTGTGGGAGTACAGAAGGCAGCAGAAGGTATGACCTGCCACCTTTATGTTCTGTGCGCACACTTACTATACCTCATTAATACAGCTAACACTAATAAATTAATTAACTCTTCCTGTCTCGCACCGTCGGGCGCCCCCGACCCGCACGTGGCACCGCCGCCCTCGGCCGCCAGGGGGCGAGA
>VWZT01016356.1:278534-381934 GCA_013397055.1 Pachycephala philippinensis | reverse complement strand
GCGGGAGCGGTGAGCTGCGCCGGGCCCGCGCTGCCGCTCCCGGATTTGGGAAGTGTGGAGGAAGAATTGGTCCAGAATAAACAATTCCCCGGGCCGGTCGTGCCGCCAGGCTGTGCCTCAGTATGACCAGGCCGGCGGGCTGGCGCATGGCAGGCGATGCTGGGTTTGGGCAGCCTTTGAGGGCGAGGTGGCCTCTCCTCCAGCAGACGCTGTTCACACGCCAGCCCGCGCGAGTCTGGGCTGCGCTCAGGTGCTCCCGGGATAACGCTTGTCTTGGTCGCTGCATCATGGATTGGACTGTAGCTGCTGCCCCTCCGCAGTAGTTCAGGGGTGTCGGATCAAGGTGTTCACAGGCAGCACACCTGAGGGCTGCAACTCCTGTGAAAGTACTGTTTTTCATAGTTACATTGGTTTTGTTCACATTGTGGCCACAAAACTTTGGTTCTGTATGCGAAATACGAAATACCTTATTAGGCTGCATTTTTTAGGTTTTGTGAACAGCCTTTTGAAAGCCCTTTCTTTAGTATGTGTTTTGCTTTCAGTGAACAGAATGGTTCCCAGGTCGTGCTGTGGAATCTGAGGCACTGGGGTACAGGGACTTTGCTGGAGTCACTCATAGCCCTGCCCACACCACAGTGCCTCTGCCTGTGTAGCCGGAGTGTGAGTGCCCTCACTCTGGGTACCGTGCTGGGCTGGTGTGTTTGTTGGAATCGTATCCTTTTGGATCAGTTCTCTGCTTTTGGGAAGCAAGTACTGGTGTTCTGCTCAAATCCAAACATTCTGTTAAAATTTATATATAGACTAAAGTCACAGTGGTTTTTTTTGCTCCCTTTTAATATCAATGGTATATAAGAGTCCAGTGTTGTTAATATATGTCAGTGCACTTTGTCTTCTCCTTTTCCCCCACAAAAACTGTTTTGCAGGTTGGTAAAACTGGCAGACTTTTTTTCTTTTTTTAGCATAGTACAGTGTAAAATTCATTAACTTTTTACTTTGGAGACTTGTAAAACCAGTATGTACTTTGCAGTTAGAATTCCAGTTACATCAGATTTATGAGTTCATACTGTTTGATTAAAGCATGTTATTAAATTGAGGTTCATCTCTTTTATGAAGTAGAGTCTACTAATTTTTTCTTGTAATCTTGCTTGGATCTGGTGCCTTTTGTTTTCATTTAGGCACTTTTTTGTTGTAATGTTTTTGCTATGACCCGAAATGGCAGTGTTTGATTGCCAGTCTTTGTAAACGTAATTGAGAGGTGCACATTAAAGAAGTTGATTTCCAAGAGGATATCCTTATTTATATTAAGTGCAGGAAAGGACCTGCCTGCTGTCTTAAACAGACTGATATCTCTATTTTTCACTGCCTTCTCTTCTTACTGATATCTTGAGATGGCACAATAATGAGTGATTACTCTTTGTCTGTGGACAGGCGTCTTAAACTGCATCATGATCCCAGCCTAACAGTTATAATTTGGGATGTGTTTATTGAAATGCATGTGGAATACATGAATGTGACTAGAATTTCTCTCTGTAGTTTTTCCAAGTTTAATTTTCCAGTTGCCATTCTGCAGTAAGTTTGTTACAGACACCGTTGGGCTCACACTGTTAGAGGAGCTCTGCACAAGTGCTCTGTCTGCATGGATTGACCTTTAGTAGAACTTGAGGTCAAGCAATACTGCTGTTTTGCTCTAATTTACTCTCAAGTATGTTTTTTCTGAGCTCAGTACTTTAATGAGGTAAATGAGAATGGTAGAAGGGAAACAGCAGTAGTCTTCCAGCGTTACAGATCTAGTTTGAGTAAGATCAGATTTCTTTGATAACACCAAACTTCTGTAAATAATGTAAAGTGGTTGTTTTAAAGATTTCATTGCATGTGGGAAAATAAGAGAAATGTCAGAAAATTTTTTCAATTACTACAAGAATTTTTTTGGGTAAGGCAGATAAATGAAAAATATGTGTTAAATGGCCATGACACAAACAATTTACACTGTTCAGTGTGACTACAGGAGCCAAGCACAAGTTGCCAGAGGGATGAGCAGACTGTTGCAAGTTACAGATTTTTTACAGTGAGAGTTTTAGACTGTACATGCTGCTTCCCCACAAAACTAGTAAAAAGTCTATTTCTCTGCTCACTTCAAACAGGAACAGAAATATATGCAGCAAGTGAATACTACCATCATTAATTTTTGATGTAATATTTGCAGATTACTTAATTCTTTTGGCTGCTTCTGCTGATATTGAGTGCAATATTGCTTTCCTTGTGAGCTTTATCACCAGTGCAGTTGTAACAGGAAATAGGAACACTCCAGGACTGAAGCACTGTCAAAGGAAAAGAATTTCATCATATGCATAATTGACAGCAGAAGTTGCTCTGGGTTGCATTGTTGGGGCTCACGACATTAAAATGTTGCTTTTTAAAATTTTTTTGGTAAGAGGGAGAAAAGGTTGCTAAGTGTTCTATTGCCCATATCTCTTCATAAGTAGACCTAGAAATGAGTCATTTGTTTGAAGCAATTCTCCTCCCTAAGTTTCCCTTAACATAAGGTGTGTGGCTGATTAGACCAACTGGCTTACACTGTGTATTGCTCAGTATGTGTTTGCTTCTGCTCTTCAAAACAGAATGAAGGAAAATTCTGAGTACTTTTCTTGTTCAGCAGTGTGAAACTGCTATAGTTTGCCCAGGCTGATGTAATGATGGGACCGTTTCTTCAGCTAATAGATGATGTCACAACATCCCCATGGCTGGGGGCAGAGTGGCTGCAAAGTGGCCCAGTGGGAAAGGACCTGGCAGTGCTGCTCAGCAGCAGCTGAACACGAGCCAGTGTGTGCCCAGATGGCCAAGAAGGCCAGTGGCATCCTGGCCTGGATCAGGAATAGTGTGGCCAGCAGGGCCAGGGCAATGCCTGTCCCCCTGTACTCAGCACTGGTGAGGTCACCCTTCGAGTGCTGTGTCCAGTTCTGGGCCCCTCAGTTCAGGAAGGACATTGAGGGGCTGGAGTGTGTCCAGAGAAGCTCTGGAGCACAGCTCCTGTGAGGAGCAGCTGAGGGAGCTGGGGGTGTTTAGCCTGGAGAAGAGGAGTTCAGGGGAGCCCTCATTGCTCTACAACTCCCTGACAGGAGGGTGTAGTGAAGTGGGGGTCAGCCTCTTCTGTCAATTAACAAGTGACAGAACACGAGAAAAGAGCCTCACGTTGCACCAGGAGAGATTTAGAGACCGAATTTTAGGAAAACTTTCTTCATCAAAAGGATGGTCAGGTATTGGAATAGGCTGCCCAGGGAAGTGGTTGAATCAGCATCCCTGAAAGCATTCAAAACACATGTAGATGTGGCCTTTGGCTTAGATTTAATGGTGAATTTGACAGTGCTGGGTTAGTGGTTGCATTTGATGATCATAGAGGTCTTTTCCAATCTAAATTGTTGTAAGAATTCTTATCTGTGAGAAATTTGTATGCTACCATGTTATGTGGTGTTCTCCCTAAACGATATTGAGCAGCAGTGCCCAAAGTTTAGGTTTCTCACTCTTGTTTGAGTGCTGTGGTTTGTTGCAATAGTGATACAAACGTGTTGCATGAAGCGATGACTTACTTTTTAAGGGAGGTTCACATTTTGAAAGCTTGAGTTAAATTCTCTGTGCTAAAATAAAAGGTTATGCTACATAGATAGAATCTGTTTTCTTACCAAAAACTTATAAAGCTTTTTCTCTTGAAAACTGGGTGTTTCATCAAGAAATTCAATTCAGTTACACAATGTAATGTGTTAAAATAGCTGACAGAAATAAAATAGATTCTGTCAGATCTAACAGGAATTGATTATACATGATACATAATGAAATTTTACTGCCAGTTATGGAGTGGGTAGAAGAACTACAAAAAAAACCTTTCAATATTTCTTTGCTAATAAGGTAGAATACTGGGAAGCGTTTCTTATGTGGGGAAAAAAGAAAGCCTTGGAAGTTGTGTATTTAATGCTTGAAGCTAAGCTTCTTGAAGTTTAAAAAGGAGTATAAGGTAGCTGACCTTCAGAAGTGGTCAGAGCCTTCCTCTGCCTCTGAAAAATCCAGGTTTCAGTGCCTAATTCCATTTGCAGTTGCACTCTTGGGGCTTCAATCTGTGACCACTGTGCTGCTGAGCAGGCTTCTTAAAATGTGTAATGTACAATATATTCTGTGTAGGCATAGAATGATAGTGTTGGGAACAAGCAAGGAAAAGCTTCATGTATTTACCAGTTAAGTCTTTTTGGTACTGCAAATTAAAATTGGTGTATTGACCTTGAATCCTTTTTCCTGTTTAATTCTTGACAGTGAATTAAAAGTCAAATCAGTGTGTGATCTGTGTACTCAGCAGCCCTGCTGTTATCTTGGTGAGAAACTGAAACCCTGCAGCACTGTGTGAGGCCCTTTTCTGCTCTCTGATACTCAGCATCCTTGATAGAGGTTTTCTTCATGTGCTCTTAAAAAGCTCTGGCATTGCATTTCCACAGCTTATTTGCATTTTCTGTGCCACTGTTTGTCTCTGTTGTTAGAAAGTCATGGCATTTACCTGTAGGGGTTTGTAATGTGTATGTCTGAAATAACAGCTGGCTTGGAGAGAATCTTTGAGAGGTATCTTGCCTGCAGTAGCATCTGTTGTAAATGATCTTACTTGATTATTTCTCAGCAATTATTCAATTACAAAGGCAAGTTACTAAATACCTACTTGGGGCACACAGCAAAGCCACAGAAAGCCAGATTGCTCAGGAGCCACAGAGCTTATGTACATATCCATGGAATATTTATTTCCATTCTTAACAGTAGTAGAATAATTTGTGTCCTTATATTTTCTAAGGTCCCTCATTATCCTTTGTTGCTGTATCTCCTGGAAGAGAATCCTGGCCACAGAGCTTGGAGCAGGGAGCTGTATTGTGCACTTGGCACCGTGGGGGGTGATGAATTGGGCGGGTAGTGACTGAAAGTAAGATGGTGTGACAAAAACTGTATGGGGTCAGAGCAATTGTTGTGCAGGGCTGAGTATATCGCTTCTTTAAGGAGGAGACTTTTCATGTGGCATGGACTCAGAATTTCTGTTGGCATTTCTGGGACTGCCAGGTATAAACATGCCATGCTGTCAGTGAAGTTAGGCCAGGGAAATAGGAAACTTTTTGGGACAGCCTGTGCATGTCAGCATGACAAAATGGGATGACAGAAGGGATGCAGCTACTTGCTTCTGAGGTGCTTGTATGATTGATGCAACTATAAGGGCTTGATTTCTTTTAGATACAGCTTCCTGGTAGTTTTTACATGCCCACTTAGAAACAAACCCTGCAGAGATGTTCAGGATTGTGATGGCTTCAGGGTAAGGAGTTCAACATCTGAAGATACTTTCTGCAAACTAATTGTTTAGAACTTGGAAACTCTCTCAGTTCCTTCACCCGTCTGGGGCAGAACACAGACTTGGTATTCTAAGTAAATTATTTATATATCCCAGGTGTCAGTGAGCTTGACACTGATGGGTGCTGAACATATGTAATTCTCATTTATTGTATGTACGCCATCTTATTTCAAAAAGTTGCTCTATTTAATACTGGCCACTCTTGGCTCACAGTGTTCAGGATATCATCTCTTGGAGGTTATTCGGGAGGGATATTGTGTCAGGATGCAGGGGGTTTGTTGTGGTTTTGGTATGGTTTGGTTTTTTATTTCAAAGAAGTTCATTTAGGAAGGAGGAAAATCTCTGAATGAGATGATGTCTGGCCTTCCATAATTTTGAGGCCATGACATACATCCAGTCCCAAAAATCTGATGTGTTATCAGAAAAAATGTACCACTTTGCTGGATTTACTGATTTTTAATGCTGAGGTTTAACTAACACATGTCTTTAAAACTGTTTCCCTAGTAAGTTCTGAAACCATCTGCTGATTTAATTTTGGTATAAAGCCTGTATGTCAGGTTCATTAAAAACACAAATTCTAAGTTCCTCTATTACCTGTGCAATAATAGGTGGTGGAATAAGAGAGAGAGGCTATTAAGAGTATTTTCAGGTCACTTCTCTAAACTGAGGGAAGAACAACAAACAGCGTAAGCTCATCCTACATTCACTATGTTTTCAAAAAAACAGATAAGAGGAGAGGATGTTTTGAATGACTTGATTACAGGAGAAACTGCAAGCCTGAGAATACCATTATGGGTCATGTCCATAGGAAAGAAACATTTGGGAAGAATAATTCATATAGTAAATTTTAGCCTCTCTGTGGCTTTTCTCCTAAGCTAAAATTTGTTTGTGGAAGCTGTTCTCAGGTAGCCCTACTTTATTGAAAGTTTTAATATCTACAGTTAAATGAGCTCTAGAAACAGTCCACAAATGCCAAAGCCACATCCACAATGTGCCTGGAAGTTTTTGTGCAGCTGGGATTAGCTTGTACTTTTACTTTATACCTGGTGCACAGTTTGTTGTCTGATCTCTGGCTGTTCTTGGTGAGAGGCATTTTGAACAGACAGATTAAGTAACATGGAGGCTGTAGTTTGGATCTAGATAGAGGCACTGCAGGATATTTGGTGATTGACAGATGTGGTTCCATACACTTAATACTTGGCCAAGAAGGAGAATATATGTACCCCAGCTGTAGGAAGTTATTGCCAAGGAGCATGCAGGCATCTCGAAGAGACGCTTTTACAGACACTCTTCAAGTTCTAGTTGGAAATTATAAACATGGACTTTGGGGATGTTATTGTCGCCTCAGTGATTCTTATTACTTTGGGATATTGTTGGTTTCATACTTTTTTGCTGCGTACAAATCTTGGACAAATGTGAGTGTGATGTGACTCTGGAATTACTAATTCCAGATTTAGGTTGTGTGACTAATATTCTAAGGTTTGGGCATCTGTTACAGAAAGCTACCCACAAGTAATCGGAGTTTTTTCCAAGCTCTGATTTTGTGAACATGTTGGGCAGAGATAAATAAAATTTAAGAGGAACAGTTTTAGTAGTAATCAAGCACTTTTTAAATTCCATATTAGAACATTTTGTTCTAGATAAGTCATATTAAGAAAACTCAATTCCTGCAGAATCATGGCAGTACTGAACAATCGAATACGTTTGTACCACTTCTGTCAGGTGGAATAACATGTAATATAAGAAACCACACTGTGAAGGGTAATGCTTTTTATATCTTTTTGGAAGGTGACTGTAGTACATAAAAGAAAACGCCAGTGGGTAGAATGAATCAGCTTCACACAGAAAAAGACAGTCTTTGCTAAAAAGCTGTAGGAAAAATCTGACAGCCATATTGGAGTTACTTTTTGTTGTCAGCAATGCAAGCAGTAGTAAAAAAACATCATTGGCAGAATGTCTCTCAGTTACTGCATTTGGAATTAAAAGCATACTTTTAGCTTCTGGGAGCAGTGTGTATCCAAAACTTAGGCCTTGTCTTAGTGGAGTGGTTGAATTATTTGAGATTCCACAGCTGCAAAATTGGATGTCTCTTTTCTTGCAACTTGAAGTTATGTTAATGAAATCACTGGTTGTACAGATGCCCTCTGTGTCTCAAGAATGTCACCAGGTCATGTTTAATCATGAGATAACAACCTGTGCTTACAGATGTAAGACTCTCCTATTCCTTTAGTAAGCATAAGATAAAAAGCAAGGTCCAATGTTGGTACAACTGTGGAAAGATAGTACTTTTTAACCAACCTTGTCAGAATTCATTAACCTTGTCCTTTCACCATAATCTCCTTTCTTGAAACAAATACTTGCAATTTATCTGCTGCAGCTTCTAAGCAGTGCTTTTCCCAGGGAGTGGCTACTGCTGTGTCATTCCTTAATTTATAAATAACTAATTATTTTGAAATCTTTTTTTTTTTTTTTCTTTTAAGGGAGGGATTTTTTGGTTCTGAAGATTATATGATTATATTTGAATATTTTAAAATCATACATACAAACATTAATAGCTTCTAGAACTACAGTTGGCATAAGTAGAAATATAATTCTAATCTATGAATCAGCATTGGAACGTTTTTACTAAATTCTTGTTTAACTTTGTTAGGTACAAGAAAACTCACCAGGGCATAGAGCTGGATTGGAGCCATTCTTTGATTTTATCGTGTCCATTAATGGTTCAAGATTGGTAAGTGTGTTGCTATTTTATAACTTTTAATATAAACAATATGTTGAGAATCTGATATTTATAGGTAAACCGATGGATTTGTTTTATTTAAATGTATATAAAATACTTCTCCTTAGTTTAAAATGAGCAAGGCAAACTGCATCAGAAATTTATTTCCTTCACCCTTTAGTTACAGTTCTATCGAGTTTAGCTGGAAATAAGGATGCAGACAGACATGCTCTCTGCAGACATCTGCACCAAGACAGGATTGCCTGCTGATCCCCCCCTCATGGCTTATGCTGGTGCCCTCCCAGTTCTGTCTGCTTCCATGAGAACTCACAAACTTCATTCAGTCAAAAGAGGCTGAGTGAAAAAGTTGCTGTCAGAGCTGTCAGCTGGGCAGGAGGCACGGGGGGAGCTTTCAGACAGAGCTGTAGTCAAACAACAGACCATCATAGCAGTGGAAAAAACCAGCTGTGGGAAGCTCTTCCACCAGTATGCCTGGATTTGAGAAAGTCACTGAAAAGCTGCAAGGTGCATCTTATTACAGGTTCAATTGAAGCGTTCTCATTTTGGAAAGTATGACCTGTTACTGTGAAGCCCCAGGGTTTTGCCAGAGTTGTATTCTAGAATTGTGAAGGGACTGGAAACTTGTTACAAAGCAGCTGTTAATACACTTTCTGGTAATGCACAGTGTTTGTAGCACCTCTGAAATACAAGTGTTGCTGTAGAACAGAATGCTTGTTCTGTTAAACACTAACCCAAGCTCTTGCTTAAACATTCGCAGAATAAAGACAATGACACTCTCAAGGACCTGTTGAAAGCAAATGTTGAAAAACCTGTAAAAATGCTTGTGTACAGCAGCAAAACACTGGAACTGAGAGAAACATCAGTAACCCCCAGCAACATGTGGGGAGGGCAGGGCCTGCTGGGAGTGAGCATTCGCTTCTGCAGCTTTGATGGGGCTAATGAAAACGTCTGGCATGTCTTGGTACGTATGGACTTGGAAGTAGTCTCATTATTGCTTACTGTTTATATCTTACTGTTGAAAAGTAACTTGCTCGGGATGTAGCTAACAAGTCATGAGATCAAGCTGGTCTCATTGATCAAACTGGTTTTCATTGATTTTGGGTTTGGGGAGACTTGAACTAGAAATGTATATTATATTTGTGAATATATTATCAAGTCTTACATTTAAATGAATGGGTTTGTACAATACTCAGAGATACTGTATTTGGTACGACACCAGAACCATATGGAAAGGGACTGCCATAGAGCCACTGTTTAATTAGTTCATTACTGTGTTGAAAACTTGACCAGTTTGTCTGACTCAGAGCTTGTGTGAAGTGCATCTATCTGTTCTGCTACACCCTGATAGTTACGTAGTGTTTTGTAACTTTCCATCTTAAAACTAGGAAGTGGAGCCAAATTCTCCTGCTGCATTAGCTGGACTTAGACCTCATAGTGACTATATCATTGGAGCAGATACTGTCATGAATGAGGTAAGTATATAAAAATAATGTTTGTTTTTTTTTTTTTTTAACTAAAAACCCAGTTGTACCAGGGCAGTTTGAAACATCCCTGGCTCTGTTTCTGTTCAGTGTGAATGGAAATCAAATGCAAAGAGGGAGGAGCTCTGGCATGGTGGCTCTTCTTAAATGCAGTCCTGGAAATAAGGCTCTTTAAGAATGGCTCTTAAATATCTTCGTGAAGTCAGATAAAACTTTTTTGTACTGTAATATCAGTATTTTGAATAGCAGATTTGAAATCTGGGTTGTGCCACATCTGAGTTGTGCTAGCAAAACACATTTTGAAGTTGGCTTTGTGATAAAACAGCAGCACTGCAACAAGTGGCTGTTACCACAGTCTCTTACAGAAAGTCAGGACTAGAATGATTGATCTAATGTCAAATGATAAGATAAGGACAAGGAGGCCCTTACTCATTTTTATCTTTTTGCAGTCTGAAGATCTGTTCTCCCTTATTGAAACGCATGAAGCAAAGCCATTAAAACTTTATGTGTACAACACAGACACAGATAATTGTCGGGAAGTGGTGATTACTCCAAATTCTGCCTGGGGTGGAGAGGGCAGGTAAGGAGACAGTGTGTTACAGGGGGACGGGGCAACTTTCTCATAGCACCAGCCTGAGAATTGCTAGGCTTAAGTTTTCTACAAATTATATATTTACTTGAAATTCAGATGCACTTACTAATGAGTAGGGTGTAAATCAGTAAATTAGCTAATGCAGAAGTGCATAAAGTGCAATGGTTGCTTTCTGCATTAAATTCCAAATCGCTGTTAGCTTGTGGTATATCCTTGAAGTACTGTGAGTAGCCAGAGTACAGCACTGCAAGTAACAACTGTGAGTTGAATTCCACGCTGTGTACCAGGTACAGCTGCTTGGTTTAAATAATAATGAATTTTATTTAGTGCTGAATATTTATTGCTAAAGCTATAGAATTTCCTTTCAGTTGTTTTGTACTGATTATTCCTCTATAGAAAATGAGGCAATGTGGGGGCAGGAGGGGAAGGTTGTACAGAATGTACCCTGAAACTTGTTGGTGTCTTGAGTTGTTCATGTGTTGCTTGCTATAGTCTGTAGTTGTAAAGTCACTTACCTGACTTATAAATCTTCATATTTTAAAAGCCTAGGATGTGGCATTGGTTATGGATATTTGCATAGGATACCTACTCGCCCATTTGAAGAGGGAAAGAAAATTTCTCTCCCAGGACAGTTGCCTAGTGCATCTCTCAGTCCCCTCAAGGATGGTTTCACAGAGGTAAGTTGTGGTCCCTCCTTCAGCTTGGTAAAAATGGATGATGATGTTATATTGTTTTTCTGCTTCTATTGGTTTGTGTGGAAACAAATCCTAATGATGTAACTTTCTTTTCTCTTTCAATAAGGTTCAGCTATCATCAGTTAATGCCTCAGGCACCCTCCCTCCTGGGTCAGCAGGCCTTGAGCAGAGTCTTTCAGGACTTTCTATTAGCTCACCTTCAACTACTGTCAGTAATGTTCTCAGCACAGGTTGGTATTGGAAGTAACTGACCTGAAATGCATGGCTTTTCTGACTTTTTTGTCCTCACAGATGTTTCTAATTAATTTAATAGAAGGCAGAAAAGAAAATAAAATTTTCTTTTAAACTTTCCTCAACAACAAAGGCTAAAGTACTAGATTTGTGCCTTACTTGCTCACGAAATAGTTGCAAACAACTTCTATTAAAAATACCATGTATACTACTTAGAATACTGTTTTTCTTATCAGCATTTTATAGTTAAGGCAAATAGTAATTCTCCTGTAAGCAATTATTTATTTGTACTCCTTAAGGAAAGAAGATGAAGTGTTGTATGCTTAAAATCAATGTTATTTCCCTGTGTACTCCACCAGGTGTTCCAACAGTTCCATTATTACCACCACAAGTCAGTCAGTCCCTTACCTCTGTGCCACCAGTGAACCCAGCAACTACATTACCAGGTGAGTAGGTAAAATTTCTTAAAACATTTCTGAAACAAAAATCTTAGGGGAGCAAGGGAGGAGAGCTGTCTTTTCCCTTGCTTTTTGGGGAAGGTATAACTTATGCATTTTATGTAAGATCTCTCTCTATACAGCCTCTACAATGTGAAGAATTATTTTTCTTGGAGTGTGTTCACAGCATGTCTGTGGCACAGAGGAGTGACTTGGTAACAGAGTTTACAACGTTTACCTTTTAGGGCCCCTTGCACAATGGATGCAGTATTCAGGATTTCTCAGGAAGGTTTTGCTTTGCTATTAGCAACATTTTAGGAAACCCATTTTTAATACTCGGCTTGATCACTATTCCTAGTATAAATACAGGGCTAACAATATAGGATTTATGTTGCAGTTACTGTTTCTGAATTATATTGGAATTTAAACTGGTATAATACAAGTAAGAGTCTTTCTACAACATGGTTGTTTCCTGTTAATAATGAACATTTCAAACAGTAGTATTCCGGAAGTATTCATGGGGGGTAAAATAAGGGTTGTATAGGATTTTGCTTTGGCATTGATGTGCTGGTACAGGACTCAACTGTACCTTCCAAAACACTGAAGGAGTTGTATTTTATGTTTTGCTTGTTATGGGACAAGTAGATGTGTCCATTACATAATGCTTGGAGGTACAGCCTCTAACGTGGAAGAGATGTGTAGTAGAGCTCAGTGCATGCAAACAAGGGCAGAGAACTCTCACAGAAACTGAACTTGTTAGTAGTTTTCTACTTTATCTAGGCAGAAAAAGATTATTGTTCTTTTCTTCCCCAGCCACCTAATCCATCCCTTCCCTAAACTCTGCAAATACAAGTTTTCCGTTCACCTTTTTTCTCTGAATAGTATCACTGCTTTTTTGAAAGCAAATTAGAATATTTCTTGCAATTTGCATGGACATACTAGTGAAATGGTTCTTACTAAATATACTGGAGGTTTAAAATTTGAGTGAATTTGTATGAAGTTCAGCTTTTTTCAGATTAAAAAAAAAATTCAAACTGAAGTTGCATATAGCTTACCTGAAAGCTCTTTGAAGTCAGGTTATGTCAGCCTTCATGGCTAATGAATTCATGGATAGGTAAAGATGGCTGGGTTTTAATCAAAATCTCTATACAGTGGCCTTGCTTTAAGACTTTTCTCTATGTAGTATCAAAAGTTTATTTCTGAATTAGCCTTTTCTGAACTAAACACAAAGTACGAATAGAGTCCTTGTCCCAGAAACGAAGCTTTTCTAGAGTGGTAAATTCAGAAGCAGAAGGATGTTCCATAGCAAACACAGTGATGGCAAGGCATGTGTTGCAATTCATCGTATGTTTCTCTTCTACTTTCAGTCCTTCCTGACTTTGAAAGTTCCTTTGTCTTGCCTTTTGAAATACATTTTTGTGTTTAACTCTAGTAATGAACTAAGTAGAAAAGACTAATAATAGAGTAATGAATATTAGGGATCAGGGAATACTGTGTATTTAATCCTGTGATTATTGTTTGCCGCTCCAGTTGGGAATGGAGAACTTCTGGTATAGTGCTGTGGCGAAACAACTACCTTTGTTGAAAGCTGAACTTGGAATGTAAACATTCTAATTCTGAAATAAGATTCACTTTCCTCAGAAAAATCTGAAAGGTTTGGGATTATGTATTTGCTAGTCCGGACTTCCTGCAGTAGGTAGCTGTTCCCACTGTGCAACTTCCATATAAAAATTATAATCAAGATATAAAGGAAGTTTTAAACTATCAACAAGATCTAAGAAACAGTTAGACAATATTAAGTTTTCAGGTGTAACTTTTCCACTCTTCTCTTAGGTCTGATGCCATTACCAGCAGGGCTTCCTAACCTGACTGATCTGTCCAAACTTAATTTACCTGCACCACAGATTGTTCCAGAAATCATACAGCCTGGTATGTGCTTCTGCAAACTGAAACACTGTCATTAGAGTTATCCTTGACACTCTAATTTGCACCCATCCAGGGGAGTCCTGAAGGGGATAAATTAAATGTTTTCCTGAGATGGCAGTGAATGTTAGTGCCCATATCAGGTAGACAAGGAATATATCTTTAAATAAACTAATTCTAAACCTGTGTCTGTATTTAGATGTTTCATTTTCTATTACCTGATTTATATCTCAGAAGAGATTGTGCCAAAAGTGAAGGTAGATTATTTATGGGTAAAAGAAAATATGAAGTGTTTCCTTGTAAGCTAGATGAGGAGATCAAAGCTCCCTGAACTGAATGCCAGAATTATGAACTAGCATTAGATTTACAGTTTTGAATTCAACAAAACTGCTGAAGGTGCCCATGGAGCAGGCAAAAAGATATTGGAAGCTTATATGGAATATGGTTTTCGTTAACTTCTTGTTTCTGGCTGTTTCAGTGAAGGCCAGGAAAACCTAATCATCAGTATTAATGCATTAAATACCCAGTCCTCTGGGGAGGTACTTGAGTTTACTCTGATTCTTCAGTTCTGAAATATGAAAAGTAGGTTTGAAATGAGCCTGCTGAGTCAGTGCTGCACAATTACCATTTGAGCTGTCTGTGGTGTGCAGCAGCTCACTGCTTTTTTTTTCCCCTTTTTTCTCTTTAGGTTTGCAACCCCTTCCCCCCTTGCCGCCTCTGCATCTAATGGGAATAACGCCTCTCTCAATGCCACCCAAATGTGTTCCTGTGCTTCCTTTGGTCACAGAGGCATCCACAGTGCCTACAGATTTGCTTCCCTCTATTACTCAAGCTGGAAGCTTTTCCGTCAACCCTGGCACTACTGAAAATGTAGAGGAGACCTCTACACTCACCTTGGATAGTGCTACTCCAACTTCCAGGGCAACTGTTGTTGACAGATCAAATGAATCCTCCACAGCTAATGAGAAAACAACTGGAATCACAGATACACAACCTTCTCAATCATAACTCCAGATCACTCTGTTGGATTGGCTTGGTATTTATTTAGCCATGGGATACATATTTGAAAAGCAAGCTGTCATTAATTTCATACTAGTTTGTACTTAATCTTTAGAAGTCCTGTAAATAATATGGAGGTATAATAAAAATAAAAGGGGATTTATAAAGTGTGGGGGGGGAGGAAGAGAACTTGTATGTTACCAAAAAAATGTCAAGGTGGTAAATGGAGTTCCACTGCCAAACTCTGAGGTATATGTTTTTAATATAGGCTGACAGCCTTACCCTGCTAGGCTTCTCCTTGCTTATAATTAGCAATTTTTGCTTCTGATAGAAATGAAGCGGGTCTTGCGTGTGACATTTACATACCATAGTTCTTGTTCTTTGCAAGTATCTTGTTTCTACAGTGGGGATGAGAATGTTTAGTCTGAGTTGTGAATTTTAACGCTGCAAAACTTCCACCTAAAGATATTTGTTAAAATTGCTGAGTGACCTGTTAACTGACATGTTGTTATTCAGCTTGTACACAAATCTTTGTCGTTAAGCTCTTGAGAGATGCGCAAGCCATGTTTTGTGACCCCTGCTGCGTTGTTTCATACGCCCACTGTAAAACGGCATTTGGAAGGAAATACATGGAATGTTAAATGTAGCACACAATTTGGCACTTCATGACTACTGTAAGACGAATTAATGGATTAAGCATACATATAGCAATAAATTCCTGTAAGTTTTATTCTTTGTGTGACAAAATAGCCCTTTTTCTTTTTCCGTTTAATTCTTTAAGTCTCATTTAGCTGTTTTTAGCTCAGCTCTCTCTAGCAGAGATCTGTGAAAGGGCTCCCTTCCAGAGGAATGGGTCCAAGTGGGAATGCCAGACATCTTAATGGCAGGCAGGATCAGCACTTGTGGTTAAATCCATTGCAGCAATGAGTCATTAAATCTGCCTGCATATGATTCATACTTGGCTTTTTAAAGTCATATTTAGGATGAAAATTGTAGATTAACTGTAGATGATACACTTGTCGAAAGTGTTACGTGCACTGTACTTTGGATGATAGCCTTTGCTCTTGGTATCAGGTACAGTTGATGTAACTCTTCTGAGAAAACTCTTCTGTACCACTCCAGTCCTTCTGTATTACTGGGATTTCATTTATATGTGGTTGCTACAAGCATATGCAAACTTACCCATATCATCAGCAGGCTCAAGCTGAAGTGTGTCTCAACAGCTGTGTAATTAATTTTGGCAATGTAGTTTGCCTGATCGGTGTTTGGAACAGTAGTTGCATCTGACTTCTGATCATAATAATAATGTCTCAAATAATTTGTTCAAGTGGAAGCCTTATCTAATACCTGTTGTCCTGTCTCATGTTTATCACCTAAGTATTTGTCTTTTCTCTGCCGCACATTCCTCATCATCTGTTATGGCAAAAGCCCGTGTCAAAGACAGACCCCAAATACTTTTTCATACTGTGAGCGGATTCTTTTCTCGGCTGCTTGGAGTGTGAAATCCCTCTGCCTTGCTAAGTAGGGCACTTGCTGTTTCTCAGAATGTATTTTTATTTACCTTTGTAAATCCAGTGTCGTATACCTCAGAATTAAACCTTGACATGAGAAGAAGGATGTTCCCTTTTTTCTTTCCTCTAACAGAGAAAGTACGTTGGTACCAAGCTTCATTGAGCCTCACAGGTCTAACACCCTTTCCTGCAATTTTGTTACACACTTCCAACGCAAGAAGAGTAAAAATATGTTTGTCACAAGCCAAATTTAGAGCAATTGGTGACTGTAATCAGATGTTTTGAACTAGAGTCCTTGGGTAGATGTTTTTGTTCTTGCAGTATGGCACAGTGTTCTCTGGCATGATTCTATGCTTTCCAACAGCAAGCTGCAAACTTTCATAGGTCTTGTGCAGTTGAGTCCAGTAGCAGACAAAAGAAGATGCTTAGTCTGAATTTTTGCACTTCTGTTAGCTATTTTAAGTCCCTTGTTGCTGACTATATATCCAGCCTTTTGATAGCTACGAGAGCAGTGGAAGTAAGGCAGTGTTACCATCAGCAATTCTGCTGAAGATAATGCCACTTCAGATTTGGAGATGATTCAGTGGTGCAGCTTGAAGCTGTAATCTCTCAGCTGAAAAGTCATAAACATTGCAAAGTTGAACACTTACTACTTAAAATGAAAACACAGGCCTTGAAGTCATAGTATTGTACTCTGTCCCCCTTTTTTTAATTCCCTCAACTTGATGTGATGAAATTGTACCTAAATCACTTCTGGCAAGGGTCTCTTAATGATTTGGTTTTCCCACCAAAAAAGGAGGAGGAATAGGAACTTAAGATACACCAAGGGACTGACAGCTGATGTAACCTTGTTTTCATGAGTTCATATATTCAGCCGTTAATGAACAGTTATGAACAGGCACATTAGCTTTATTTAAAGCATTGACACATGGAGTTCTTTAACAAGTCCTGACAGCAGATGAAGACAGATGTACCATGAACATCCCCAACCTTGCGTGTAATTAAAAATGATTTACATGTGTATGACCTACTCTAAAATGAATATGGTAATTTCCTGCTCCACCAAAGGCTGGTCTGGGGCACCCTGGATTTGTTGTAGGGGCAGGGTTGCCTCAACAGCCATGTGAGCATGTGCTGAACAGGTGCCTTTTGCAGTTTGATGTTCTGCTACTGCTGCTCCAGGAAACAGCTGCTCAGGCTGCAAGGTCAGGGCAGGAGTGTGGACAAAGCACTAATGATGAACGTTTTATAGCTATAGCGGGGTCAGATGGCAGGGGCGTGTCAGCCTCTGACAGCCATCTTTTAAATCCTGTCCACATCAAACCTTGTCGCAATTGGAGCTCCGTTCGTTCCCAGGAAATAGCTGTGCAGGGCCACGAGATGGCGTGCACTAGTTTCTTTTGGCTGAATTTACAGGCTAAGACTCAGCAATGAGGGTGGTTGGTTCCTGCCCCCCCACCAGCAACAGCTGTAGTCAAATGGATGCCAGCTGGATGCAGAATGATGGTGCTTGGGAACTGTAAAACCAACTGATCTGAAGGCAGAAATGGGCTGAGCTTAAGCTATTTCTAAGTTTCAGAGTTTTGTTGGCAGTTTGCTGACTTGTGTCAAGCTAACCGTGGGACCAGGTGAAAGTTCTGAAGGAAGCAGATGCTTACAGGCAGGGACTTGTTTGAGATACTGTAATGCTGAAGGAGAGGCCTGGGTAATAGTTCCAACCTCTCCATGATGTAGATGCTGTTTGTGGAATTAAGTCAAAGGGAGCAGGATAAGGATCGGGGATGTTTGATCGTGGCACAGTGTCTTCCTTGATTATACACAGGCTTTGTCTGTACTCGTCAAATGTGTTCACAATCACTCTGTAACAAGGAGGCCTCACTGGCACCAAGCTCTGATTTTTTGGTTCTTCACTTGGACTTAGACACCTAGAATCTGTTTCATTTTAGATTTGAATCCTGTAATGGTAGGCAAGAATCAAACTGCTGAAGTGTTTCTTCATTTTTAAGTGTCTGTAGTTCACAACTCATGCTTGTAATCCTCCTCTGTACATTTTTCATGGTAGTACCAAGGCTTAATATATATTTGTGCAGTCCAGCACAGTGTCTTGCAGTAAAAACCTGTGTAGGTCAGAAAACGAAAATCTTCAAACTGATTTCTCGGTAATATCTGGAGAAACTGGGTTTTTTTTAGCTGTGATGTAACAGGGCCAACACTTGCCATAGCAGTTTTAAAGTTAAACACTTAAAGTGCAAAAACTAATCTCAAAATAAACCAAAAACAAATCCACGGCCTCAGTCGAACAGAAGACTTCATTTAGCTCTTGTGAATCTCCAGCACTTCTGCCCTGCAGCTGTGGCAAAAGAGTTAAAGGATAGTAATCTGCCGTTTTATGGAATATCTAAGAGATTTGCAGATGGTGGCTAGAGAGCTAGTGAGCTGAGCCAGGAACAAATACATCCTTTTCCTGAAACCTCAAGTCATGTTTATCCTTAGGCCAGCATGCAGTTAGCAATTCAGAATTTCACTTGGGTAGATGACTTACATTTCTTAGGAACGGCCTGTGCACATGATTTCAGCTGGAGTTCAATAACAAAGTTATGGCTTTGTGCATGTAAAACTGCATCAAGACTTAAGAGTTCAAAGACCAGAACCTGGCACATGGGGACCTGCTCTGGGTGGAAAGGGTGAGGTGGTGTACACGGTTTTGTTACTTTACTCACAGCAGGAGAGTGCAGTCTCTGTCCACTGGCCACATGCCTGCCTCTTCCACTGCCCTTCTTGCACCCGGAAAGGAAGAATTCTGCCCTAGGAGGAGGCTGCAAACATTACTCTGCACTAACAAGATGACTCTGACCCTATCAAATAATCACATTCTCAGCCTTGGAACTTTTGTCCTATAGGATCAAAAGTTAGGTTTCATCCTTAGTTGTGCAATGTAAAATTTTTACTCTCTCTGAAGTGTTTCCTTTGTTAGGTTCACAGTTAATCCATCTTAAAAGCTGCATTCCACCATTGCTCAGCTCACCCACAAGAGAGAGCTTCAGTGACCACAGAGGTCAGGCTCACCTTGGGCAACCAGTAAAGCCTATTCTGCCAACAAAACAACGTTTTAATAACAATCCTCTTGTCTGAGAGCTGTTTGCTCTGCCAGCAAGTGGTTGCATATTCACATACTTTGTTCATGGCCCTTGCAGGTTAGGTGAGCTATGAAACCCCAACAGCAGCTAAAACATAGGAAACATGAGTGAACTCAAGCTGCAAAACCCACAGTCAACACAGGCTTGCTAGGTATGTAAGAAAAGCCTGCGGTGGACGATTATAGTATTAGCAAAAGCAATGCAGAGCTGTGAGCTTTGCTTTTGATGAGGGGCACTGGATGAAATGGGACTCGCTGAGGGTCGACTTGTCTGGACCTTCTGATGTGCAAAGGACATTATAGTGCTGCCCAGGTCCTGCTTCCTGAACACACCTCTTCCCAGCCCTCAGAGTTCATCTGCCAACACCCTCTGCTGACAGCTTTCAAGAGCAAACAGTTCCTTTCAGTGATCTTGCTCCTAAATGAATGATAGACACAAACAGGCAATCTTCAGCAAAGCCCACTACATTCTCAGTTGGCATAACAGAAACAGCTTCCAGTTCTTGGTACTGTACAGAGAGAGCAGACAGCCACTTCAATAGCTAAGACTTAGCAGTGGCCATTTTGCTGCCATCTCACCCTTATCTTTCAAGCTGATTTCCCCTGAAATTCTGTTTAGTGAGTTTTCAAAATAGTCTTTAAAAACAAACTGAAGATTTTAAATCTCATCCAGGCATTTCTAAGTACTTAGCCACTGCATAGGCTTGGAGCTGTGCACATACCATCAAGCAGTACTTAACACATGAAAGAAAGAATCTGGGAACTCAAGCTCGCTCAGAGGAATAGTGCGACTTCTTTAAGAAACATCAGAACTTGTAAACAAAAGTTGCAATTTTTGCAAACAGCAGCTCAGTACTAACTGAGTTACTAGGCATCAGTCAAGTATTATCAACTATGATGCTAAAAGCTATAACTGTAAGAAAAGATATGAAAAGCTATTTCACAATACTGCTTATGTCCTCAGGTAAATATCTGTTCATATGAAACAGGGAAAAGAAAAAATGTGGTCCCAAGCAGTGACACTGTTTTACTAAGACTCAGAAGTCTGTCAACGGGAGATGTTTTTGTAGATATAAACAGTATTTGGGTAAACCCTTTAAGAGAGCAACCACAACTTCTAAAAAAAGAAAGCAACTGCAAGTCTTTGTATTGCCAAATAACATGTAGTGCACCAGGAACGACTGAATTTGTAAAACAATTACCTTTGTTTCAAAGCTTCATTTTTATTTTAAACAGGTTTCTTACCCATTTTACCAGTAACACCTCTTCAGAGAGAAGACAAAACAGCCCCACAACCCAAAACCACGCTTGTAGTCTGGGCACTAACTGTTTCATAATGAAAAGGAACTTACTGTTCCCAACCCAGTTCTTGACTGTTTTCATTCCTAAGTACTAAAAGTAACAAAAATAATGTACTTATTGACTGCATTGTGCTTCTGAGTATTTTTATGCTAGAAGTACGCATCATAAAGGAATAGGGAGACTTGGAGGAATTCAGGGTAAAATATTAAGAACTGTGAGGAACTGAAACAAATATTTTTCAAACACTCCTTGGAAACTGCCATATGTCACTCACACACAAGCATGCTCGTGCATCCTTACCTGCAGATACGCACTGCCGGAGAGTCTGCTCCCGAGTCCCTCATCAATTCACAGAAGTACTTGTGTCAGCCTTTACTCCTGTCTTCACAATGCCTACTTGTCAGTCTACAAACTCCTGCCTCTGGCAACTCAACAGCCTCCCTCAACAAGTACATTGCTAGCTCCTGCTCTGAAGGACTTGCTGCCTTGGCGGTTGCTGCCATAACCAGCGCTACTGAGGTAGTATTTCAAAATAAGGCCTGAAGGCCTCTCAGATTCTTGTCCACTATATCATCTTCCTCCCCTTTTTCTCTCTTCACCTTACTCTACCTGTCATTTGTAGATGGCACCTTGTAGTATGATTCAGAAAGGCTACAACGGGTTGCCAATAACACGGAGATTTCTTGTGATGTACAGGAAGAGAGATGGTGAAAGAGAGCTGTTAAAGGACAGAAGCCAGATGGCTGTCCTCTCACTAATCACTGCATTTGGCACTCTGCTTGGCTCCTCCAAGGAGCAGAGGGGTCCTACTGTCGCGTCTTGCCGAGGACTCCTCATTTCCCATCCTCATGCAAGGAGTGCCCATGCATTTTCAACTGCTTCTCCTTGCACCTCCCAAGAAAGGAGAAGTTGCCACCCACATCCAATGCCTGGCATGCTCTGCACACTCTGGTCACCACCCATCCAACCCCATCCTGTGCTCACCTCAGAGCCCTGCAGCTTCTGTGGAAGATGTGGGTTGGCCTGAGAGAGGATCACAAGCCAGCCGGTGGGAGAGAGACCCTGCACCACACCTGCCACCTGAGACACCACATGCTGTCACTGTGAAGGCCCAGCAGCGGTTTTCCAGAGGCAGGTCAGCAACATGCAGCTTGCTCCATCCACACAGACTGCGTGCTGGAGGAGAGGTACCACACTCTCTTCAAGGAGACCTCTTCAAGAGTATTAAAAGAAGACTGTTGTTATTTGAGTTGAACTTGAACAACCTCTACAACTGATTGTGATGCTGAGAGCAGCTCATGAGCACAGTGCAGCTCCAAGTGCAAGGTCTTTGCTCCTAGCCCCATATGCTGTGCAAGCAGAGTACTGGCTGTTTAAATAGAAGATGCACTTCACTAGAGGAGGTTGCTTGATGAGTCCTGTACATATCTCCTCATAAAGACTAGAAATGTGCTTTCTGAAAGAAAGACAGTATTTAAATTGATTAGGCAAATAATAAATAGTGCCCCCAGCCTCCTGTCTGCAGCAGTCTGAGTGCTGGGCACATGGCGCCTTTCCAGATCACATGGCAGCCAATGAGGCAGTGCTGGTGATTATTATTTCACCCACCTTTGACAGGAAATAAAACATCTGTTTAATCCTGACAGTGGGACTCCCCAGCAGTTAAGCTAAGATGGTTAAAAAGGAATATAATTGAAAATTATGTTTTTCTTTATGCAGAAAGCAGTGATAAGACATTTCAATTTTTTTAAGACTTCAGTCTCTGACACTTTGAGAGTTATGGGATTTTTCATGGCTGTAGACAGTCAGGACCTCTGTTTCGCAGCTCAGTCAGAAAGAAATCCTACTTTTGAAAAAGAGCATCTTTTCAGCAGGACTCAGTGGACAAGTGTTTGTAATTCTGGATTGCTCACAAGTGGAGCAGCTGTACTTGGTGCTGCTCTCAGTTCTGGTTACCAATGGTGTTTCTCATTGCTGTTCAACCACAAGGCAGTGTTAAGAGCTTGAACACTTGGACTGTTACTGTGAAAAAGCAGGAAGAGCAGACATGCCATTCTGTGAAATATATAAGCAGATGAAGGTATTTTTGGGGTGCAGAAGAACTTCTAAAATGATCTGTTCCCCTAGAAAGTTAAACCCAGTATTATTGACTATCAGTAAGTAGCCAGAGGACTGACTGAATAGCCTAGCTAGGCAATGGTGAACAGGAAGTACAGCTGCAAATCTCACCTTATGGAACAGCAACAGGGCCCTACGTGGTCAAAAGAGACAGCCTCCAAAAGAGAGAGGGGTATTTACAGACGGTGACATAGTCAGAGTGGTCCAGTGAAACTGAGCAAAGGGAAATTGAGACCAAATGCTCGTAACAATTCCTATGTCTCAGATTAATCTGTACAGCTGTCTTAGCAGGGAAGCGTTCAAATCCCCTTCCAGAAAAGGACAAAACAAAGTCTTGGGTTCAGCAACCCAAAGAATAAGTCTGTGCTGAATTACTGGACTATGATGAAAAACATTTGTTGTTTTTGTGGGATTCATCTCACTCTATCCTCTTCCTATCCAGCAGAGCTTACTCACAGACACTGTGGTGCTCTTCTTTGAACTGGTTTGGCTCAGTGGGTGGACAGGCATTTGGTTAGTGGTGGTCACTTTGGAGGGAGGAGGGTTTGGAGAATCTTTACAGGCAGTCACTGAGAACAGATTCCAGCTGGCTGCAAGCACTCCCACTAGGATGTGAGGCACAGCAAAGTCTCATGCTTCTGAGCACCCCTGTCAGCCGATAGCAGAAGCACCCTGGCATGCATGGCAGCACTGAAACGTACAGGCATAGTCATTATTGTGCTATCCCTTAGGAAATAGCTGATTTTGCCAGTTTGGAACAACAGATGTGGATTAAACCGTCAAAAAAAACCCCAAAACAAACAAACAAACCAACCCACAAAAACAACAACAACAACAACAACCACCACAAAAAAAACCCCAAAAACAAAAACCAAAAAAACCCAAAAAAACCCCGAAAAAAAACCACCAAAAAAACCCAACAAAAAACAAACCCCAAAAAAACCTGTATCCATTTGAGGCATAACTAAAAGGAGCCTGAATCTAACCAAAGACAAAAGTGCAAAGCAAAAATGAGACTTTGGTAACTTGACTTTGCCTATTGCACCCACTTCTTTACTGGCTTTGACTAGGTCAAAAAAAATGTCCAGCCCCTGCAGCTGCAGGTAGCTGTTGTCCTTTGCTCAGCAATATAATCAGCTACTGGCACACAGCTGCAACAGAGGCTGCTGCTCTGGTTATGGGCTCAGAGCTACTTAAGTTGGGTAAGATCATTACCATCTTCCACCCAGACCTGCTGCAGTGTGCCCACCACAAAATGTCACCAAAAGTTCCTATGCAAGCTTCACATTCCAGGATGAGTTGAAGCATACTCCTGACAAGGAATTCAAACTTCAGTTAATAGTGGTGGGTTATATACCTACAACTATTAAAACTCTTACTGTATTTTGTTTCCCTCGCTGGAAAGAGTGAAGTTTTCTTCCCCATCATGGCCTTTATAAAACTGCGTGCACTTTTTCAAGGGTACACTGCAAAAAGATTGCCTTGCTTGACTGTTGGCTACCCGTTCACAGGTGTCTTTGCTGTCAGTTATCGATGCTATCAAGAAAGCAGCATCCCTTAAAAGGCTTCCAACTGAATTTTAGCTCCAGGCCACATACTTTCTCTCTGCAGGGTAGCTTTTACCATCTAATCTCACTGGAACAAGAAGGCTTTAAAACTAGGAAAAAATGAATGAGGAAATCAGTGATACCAATTATACACCGAATGAAGATAAGTCCCTCTGTCTCATTAGCACTGTTTAATTATGCTTGGATTTAAATTCTAAATATAGTTCATACAAATTCACAAGGGCAAGTGTTTGCTTCCCCTGTTGTAATCCTCTTCACATCTAATACTCCTCTCTCCTATGAGATCAACAGTTTTAAGGACCTGTCTGCTTGAGTCATAAATAGAAAAGATGCTGACACTTCACCACTTATGAGTGGAAAATGTTGGTTAAGCAATGGCTTATGTTTGATATTTGCACTACTGTGAGAGTCCAGAGGTCTCAGATAACTTCTCAGCTTCCTGTGCCGGGTCTGTGTGTACATGGGGAGTGAGTGCCTGGGTTTCTATATTCTTAACAAAGCAGAGGCAGTATATTTTCCATATGCTTGTTGTCATGACCCATCATGATGTTCGTTATAATTCTCACTAGGCTGAACAAAGACACCGGACCAGGTGTCAGGAACATTTATGGTTTTATTGTACAGTTGCCATAACTGTAGCAACTAGCCCCTGTTTATAGACTAAAAAGGTATTGGCTAAAAACCCCTTAAATTCTTACAATACAATTCCACAAAGGTGTTGGCTAACAAGCAGCCCTTCGTTTTGTACACTTCAGTAAGTTCTCAATTCCCACAGTAAACTCATCAAAGGTGCTGTCACACAAGCCACAACATACCTCCAGAACCTCCCCACTCCCACAATAAACTCCAGTATAGATTACAGAGCAGAATATGGTAACTGTGCTTTGCCCAGGAAAAGTAATGGATGAAAACAAAGAATATCATCAGTCCTTAGATCCTGTGTTGGTCCTGCTGCATGGATTGTTGAGAGTGAAAGAGGAAGACAGGAAAAAGAGGGAGAGTGGGGGCCAATCCTTTTACAGTTAATCTGGTGTATGACTCTTACGTAAACTACATTTTCTGCACTGCTTTGTTTGCAGATGCAGAGTCACCCCTTCTCCAGGAAGTGAGCTGGGGGATAGGACACCGAGCACAAGGCTCAGGGCAGAACAGGGAGTTGGCTCAGAACAGTGCTGCCCCACCTCTGCAGGACCCTCTCCTCTGATCACCTTTCCCGTAGCAATACTCAGAATGTTTGAGACTAAACATGCTTAGGTCTGCTCCTCTACACTTGTGTGTATGTTCTGTCTGTCTGTCTCTTTAAATGCAAACCATCAAAGTTTGCAGGAATTTGAGTCTTACCTTCCCAGTCATGGTCAAGCACTTGATCCAATCCATATCTCTCTGGGATTAACTTTAATGGCTTTACCAGTTTATTACTACTAACCTGGTAATAAATATTATTTCTAACTACTTGGCTCAGTCCAGTTACTAGTAGATTTCAGCAAGATTCTAGAAAGCCACCGTAAATCTGTGACTTCTACCAAGGGGTTCAGCTAAGAAAGAGGAGACCCACTCCCTTACTCCCTGAAAAAAATGCCCCCCAGAGACAGATCTCTTCTCACTGAGAAGCCTACTCTTAGTCCATGCGCAGAGTAACTGTCCGAAACATCAATGAGGATGCCTTCAGTTTGAAAAAAGTGGGGTTTAAACAAGCACTTCTGCACCAGACAATTCTCAAAGGAAGGAATGGGGCAGGGAGGAAAGAAGCAAACACCTGTTTTCCTTTTAGGTCTCGTTAAAAATTCAGTGTTAAGAAGCTCCATCTAAAAAGACAAAGATTTTAAAACGTCATCAGCATTTCTAAAAGCACAGAGTGCAAACATGCTGCCTACCATGGCCTCAGTATTTGCTAACCCTTTATCAGTGGTTTTGTTTGACTCAGAAATACTATTCATTAATTGAACCACATATAAAGACTATTGAGTGAGAATTTTACTGGCCTCAGAACTAAAGTTTATTGCACTTAGGAAAGCATTTTACACTTGCGTCCTGGGTTGGTATGTATCTGCCAAGAACAGATGTCATTGCTTAGTCACAGACTGCAAAGGCATTTGATGCTCAGTGCCACCTCAGCTTTGGGTGTCCAAAGGATAATGAACATAGATGCAGTGTTAGATTTGAACTTCAGATCCTTGAATTCATGCAGGGTGTAGAGGAACTCCACTTTAGTAACTCTGGGATATGGAATAATTAGAACACCAGGTTCTTCCTGCATTAGTTTAGTCACAGAATGCTTAAAAAAGCTGGTGGGTTTTTGTAACCTCTACCCCCTGGAGACAATGAGGCAGAAATGGCACTGAGCGCTTATATGCTGGTAAGCACCCAAATCTCTGTGGTGGCTGCTGTGACTGTTATTTCTTGGCAATTTTGGTTGGACTCTCATGCCTGGAGAAGGAAGTCATCTGTGCACCTCTGGCAAGATGTCCACACACTGAAAATTTGAGAATACTGGTGGGATAGCCAGCCAACTGTCCCCGTTAGGAGAGGTGCTCCTCCTGAGGGAAAGCCAGTGAGCCAGAGCCCAGCTGTGGGGGTAAGCCTGCCTCTTGGGAAGCCATGCTCCAGGGGCTCGAGAGGAGCACAGCCTGACTTGGAAGGGAAGACCTGTCCCGCACCAAGCTGAGATGCTGCCATTTCCAGCAGTGTCCCTGCCGCTGCTCCCCACGCCCCGCAGCGCTCACACCACTGCCTGGCCCTGTGCCTGCACCTGTGTGGCTGCCCGCGGCCCGGGTCAGCTCCCAGTCCTGGCTGAGGGGTAACCCAGCCAAAAAAGAGGGCTGCCTTTCCCCCACGCCTGCCAGCTGAGGAGACACAGCACACAGCTGGGTGCTCCCTGGCCTGAAGCTGAAGGAGGGAGGCTGTGGGTGCAAAGGGCTCAGGGGTGAGCCCTGGGTTTGCTTACACTGACTGCACAACCCACATCTCCAGCCACTTAACTCCAGTTAAACTGAGTGGTGTTAAACCCTGGACCAAGAGCACCAAAGCTCTCACACCATTTGTGACTTCGGTTTAGCAGCCATGAAATAGCCTTTTTCTGTCCAGACACACAAAAGAATGCAAAACAATATTTTTACTTATTAAGAAAGAAACTTCTAATGTACAACTACACCCTAATGGAATCAATTTATGTGAAGCACTCAGATAATTTTTACACTAAATATTTGTCTCAGGTCAAAAATACAACAAGATCTTTAACGGTAAAAGGATATTTAATTGCCCTAAAACAGAAGAGCCATGCTATTTGGATTAATAACTACTACATTATAATTTCTTACGTGAAAAATGCCCTTGCACTAGTAGTAGCTACCACAATTACTTTCACCAAATTAATTTAGATCTACCTCCTATCCTTAATTCACCCTTATAAGCACAAAGTCTTATAAATAACATGTTAGAAATCTTAAGCAGTGACCATCACAAGGAAATGTGTGACTTGAACATTATAAAATAATGCTTTAAAAGGCTTCTGAGTTGGGATTGTGTCATTTCAAATTACAAGAATGGCAGTAATAAGAATAAAGTCCAGAGCAGAGAGAAGAGCTGAATTACAATATTTCCAGCAATTATAAATATATTTTCTCAGTTGCGCTTCCAACTATTGACATCAATCAATGCATTTCATAGATTCATCATTTTAGTATTTGAGCACCTAAAAGTCCAAAGTTTCCCAATAAGGACCTAGGCTTAACACAAAAGTTGAGAAGACAAAATTTAGCCTTGTTCGAATTAAGTTCTTTCAGAGATCCTTTTCCTAGACACTACACCTCAATACTACTGTGAACTCCAAGCAGAAGTAAAGCTTCAGAGGCTTTGATTTTTATCTCAAGACTCCTGCTTCAAGTCAGATGGATTCTATAAAGGAGTAAGTTTTCCTTCGCTGTTCCTTACAACCTATTCCTTCCTGTTTTACATAACCTATAAGAGAAACATGTTTCTCTTAGTATTTGTTGAGGCAATCACTATCCAAATAGAGCCAAATGCTACTGAATTCCAATATCCCATGCCAGTTAGTGTCATTAGTATTTAAATCCTCTGACTGCTGAAGACAGAGAAGCCTTGGTCCAATATCCCAGAGGGATAAGCAATCTTGACTGTTCAGTTACAGGCATCTGCTGCTCTGATATCGCCACGCCCATGCTCTGTCATGCCAACGTGGTGCAGACAGGTAAAGCAGATGTTCAGCAGTCTGAATAGAGCATCTTGCTTTGCCATCTAGTGGGGCACTGGGACACTGGGTGCCTCCTTTCCTGGGCTGCTACCCTATGTCTGAGGCACATCTCCAGTGGCAAGCTGAGTTTCAATGTACCTCCCTGATTTTAGACAGAGGCTGATTTTATAAGGACCAAAGTGCTGCTAATAAAGCTGTGATGGATCAGGCAGCACTACTTGTGTCCTGGGTTTGCTTTCTGTATATCTAAACATGAAACACAACTTTGCCACTAGCCATTATAGCAATTCACCTTCTATCCCCCCAGTGCACAGTGGCTGAGTCTGAAAGTGTTCTGGACACACATCAAGTTATCTAAATGAGTACAGCTGAAGTGTTATTTCAGTCACACCATCCATCTGGAGTCTTGCCCAGCTGACTCCTGGTTGCTTTTCCCCAGTTTCAAATAGGAATGGCTCATACTGGCTTTTCCCCATGATCTCTGTGCTCACCTGTGCTGCTCCTTAGCACAGAACTAGCAAAATTCTTTGCAACCTAAGTAATCTTTTGCAAAACCTGAAAGGAGAAAAAAAAAAAAAAAAAAAAAAAAAAAAAAAAGAAAAAAGGAAAAGAGGCCTGCTTCATGTTAACAGAACCCATCAAAGCATGCCCCCAAACAGAAAAAGGTATCTCAATGTAATTCAGCTGAACTTCTCTCAGAGGTCTCTTGAGATAAGGAGAAAAACCACCAATCTTTAGTTTTCACCATTAGGACCATGTTTTGTTGAATGTACTACCTACATATTAAGATTTTCATTTTAGCAATATATTAAAGTATTAATATAAGTGGAAAAGGATGAGGGTCATTAAAAACACAGGAATCCTGAGAGATGATAAAGGATGACAGAGGAGTAATTCTTCTATTTTATCTGTAAAGGTTTTATTAATTGGGTGATAGGACAATAACCTTTAGGATATGCTAATTTGTTAGATTGGAATGTGTTTGGGCTCAGTAATAAAACTATCCTGACAGCTCTAAAAAGACAATTTATGAGATCAGCTCAGCAGCTGATACATCCTTATGTAACCCTACAAGCAGCATGAGGATTTCGTGGTCTCGTATAAAGGTATATGAATTGACATTTAACCAATGGAACAAGATGCTCCAAATCCACTATAGACAAGTGTAGTTTGCCAACTAACACATTACTTACCTGTCTTTGCAATGGAAGGGCATGCAGGGAAGGTATTCTGGTGCTCAAATCAGTGACGAGAGCTCTGCCAGCAGCCAGTGAGCCACAGCTGCAAGCCTGAAACAAACAATTTGTGCAGTAGCTAGGGTGATTACGTCTGTCATGAAGGAAGTTTTACATTATGCAAATACACAAAGCTGTGCAGTAACTCTTCATGTGGCCTTTTAAAGGGACAAATCTAGGGGAACTGAAGAAGCTGCCCCTACTCGCTAGGTCAGCTCCCTGTATATGACTGTTTGGCAAGTCCTGTTCCTCTGCCATGCTCAGCCCAAAGGCAGAGAAGGTAGATGGCAGAATTCTGGGAGCATGGGGCATGTTCTACTTCTGAGTCCTTTAAATCTTTGCTAGTTCTATCAGTTTTAGTGGAAACTGCTGTTCTATCAACAAAGGCAAGTGAAGATCTACTGCGTCTGCTTACAAATGCACAAAGGAATGCAGTTCTTGGTGCTCTCTCCTGCAAACCTTTTGCCAATGCTAACAGACAATCAGTTCCCTTTTCCAGCTTTCATTCCAGGCCTGCTAAAGCCATGAGTGTCCCAACAAGTTAAGACACAAAACACCAGAAATTGTCTCTCCTTTGTCTTGCATTTTGACAGCTCTTTTCTGGAAGCATTAGTAGGATATGAATAGGAATGAGCTCATGCTGCAAAATACATTTCTGTGTATTAAAATAGTGTTTCTCAAGGCCCTGCACACATCACCCCACTATTACACTGATTCTTACAGGAATCTTTGCTATCCATCCAATTGTTAACCACTGCACATTTCAGGAGAGCATCCTCCACACATCATGTACCATGGCTGCATGGTGACATACTGGCACTGCTGGACACAGCAGCAGCTGTTCTAAAAGCTGCAAGGCCAGTGTCTGAGAGCTGGAAGATACATATTAAAGTATCACAGGATCTCTTTCTCTACAAGCCCTAGTTCCAACTATTCCATTGCAGTGAAAGTATAAATTTAAGTTAAAATTCATTTGGGCAATAGGAGACACACATTGCCAGATCCTACCTAAGAGTACTACAAAGTGAAATGCAATATTTGCATATATTATATAAAAGCCATTGACTTGTAGATGTGTGTGGCACTTTTATCCCTTCAACTAGAACCATTAAAGAAAACCCCAACCCATGCTTGTACATACAGCCAATGTATTTAACATAATACACTGCCTTTGACAAAGCAGTATACCACTGATATTTTAAACTACCATAGTCCTCTATTAGTGAACAATATTTAGAAGAAGCTGATTTGAAAGTGTCTTCTCTCCTGAACTATAAATATTTCAGTATTCCAACATCAAAAATAAACTAGGATATTGATTCAGTAAGGTACTGACAGGCACTTCTGAGCACTGAAATGCTGGATAGTGTTTACGCCTCTTTGAGCTATAGCTGCTCCCAGACCTTACTGAAGACAGTAACTCTGCTAAGGACTGTCCTTCCAGTTTTGGAGAAGGGTGCAATTGCACAACCCCCCTGGACATCAATACTACAAAAAACAGGAAGCCACAACCCCAGGCCACCTGCAAAACTGATTTAAACCTTGCATATACCTGTTGGGTAAACAGGTTACCCAAGAGTAACAGCAAACACAAGGCTGATGTCCAGGGACTGCTTGTTTTTCACGCTGTAAGTACAACTGCAAAACTACAGAAACACTAATGGGCCAGGGGCTCAGAGCTAAGGCCATGGCATTCTGTTCCCAGGAAACACTTGTTCCACTGGTCTGCAGAGTTGTGCTCTGCTGAATAAATACCATGGCATAGCCTTCATACAAGAGCAAGAAAACATTTCACTGTGCTGGCTGACCTGCAGGTCAGATGGCAGCATGTCTTCTGAGGACAGAACAAATGTGGCTTTGATCTCCTCCACTGTTTACAGAGAAAGTCCCTGTGAGTGTTTTAACGGTACAGAGAAAAAGATACCCATAGATTTGTAAAAGGGGATTCGGAAATGTACACATCCTGTAATTTGTTAATGATACCCAATTAGCTCTCAAGACACTAGATACAAAAGGAGCTTTCTAGGGGAAAGCATTTTTCCTTGACTTATACACAGAATTTTACTGGCCTGGGAAACATAGCACAGTGAAAAGATTGCAAGGTGACTCAATTACTCAGACCAAACAAGAAAAATTTGATTTCTCCAAACACAGGAGTTTCCCAAACATTCTGTTATGAGTTGAGTATCTGAAAATATTATTGCAAGAATCTCACTTGTTCAGAGGATAATAATCTTAATTCCAAAAGATACACGTGAAGTCCAAAATTAAATACATGGTGGCTGTACAGAAAGCAAGGCTCATGTACTATACATGGCAGGAAACTGTTTTTCATGCCACAGTGCACAGGACTGGAAATAATAGGCTTAAAGAGCAATAAGAAAGACGGGATGCTAGGAAAAACTAGAATAGATCACTTGGTAAAGTAATGCAACCTTCACTGATAGGCATCTTTAAGGTGGACAAATTTGTCAGGATGTAAGTAAACTTGAGCCGAACTTGGTACTGGAAGAGACTAGAGAGTTTTTCAGGGATCCTTGCCTAGTAAGCATTGAGGACCAAGTAAAACCTACTTTGTTTTTGGACTGAGTGCTTGGAAACACACTGGCCTCAGGTGGCAGGTATGTAATGCCAGACACCCAGGATGGTGATACGGTGAGCTCTATATATCTCATTAGACTCCTTTCCCCAATCTGACCAATCTGTGATCACAAAGACACGAGATTGCTGGATCATTCATTATTTCTCTGCAAAACGTGCAGTCTTACCTTTCCTACAAAGGCAACACAGTCTTCAACTCTCCAGTCCATGGCTGCCTGGAGCCAGGTACGGTGCAGGCCTCAGGAAGGGTATATACAGCCTGAAGCCCACGGCAGGCTCGTGCTGGGGCACGGCAGTGCCCTGGGCCCCGCGATGCGGCGGCACACGGACGCCCTGGGCTGGGCTGGCTCACCGAGCGGGGGGCTGTGCAGGGGAAACACCGTCCGTCTGGGCTGCCCGGCACCCCTCAGATATGGAACCAGAGTCCTCACTCTGGCTGTAGCTCATACGGAGAAAAAATATTTTTTAAAAAATGCAATAGCAATTGTGAGACTCACGTATTTTAGACATTGATATCGGGACACTCTCTAACCACAGTGACTCCAAATTTTGAGGCTTCCCTGTCTTGATACGCTGCCCAGATCCCTACCCCACCAGGGCAGGCTCTCCAGTCTCCTTTCCCAATGCATTATCCCACTTCTGGAGAACAGCACCGAGTCCTGAGGGTTCTTTGAAGAGTAATACAGGATCCAGAACCACTTCTCACCTCGCCAGCGTCTCCCTTCCCTCGCCGAACCACTCCGCTACACAACATGGCTGCGGGGGCGGTGCTGCGCACCTGCCCAGCCCAGGCGCCGCTGGGCCGCAGCTCCTCTGCCCTGACAGGGGTAGCTCCAGTCCCAGCCCCAGCAGAGCCGGAGTCCAGAGCAAGGCTGCAGCAGCAGCGCTGCAGGGGACCTGCATCCCCTCCCCAGGCTGGATGTGCCGTGTCCCGCCTGGCCGCGGCAGCTGTGGGACGGGGAAGAGAGGCGCGCTCGGGCTGGTGGCCCCGCCTCAGACCTGTGGTTTTCGCACGTTCGAGAAGACATCAAAGCTGGAGCAGGAACACGCAGGAGGCTTTAAATTCCAAAACATACTTTCCTTTTCGGGGTTGCTGATTTTAAAACACGCAGGCACCTGCTTGGGATGCCACGCGGGCCGCAGCAGCGCGGAGCTCCCCGGGCCGCGCTCGTTCTGGTGCCTGCACTGCCATGGTGCATTTCCCGACTTACCGCGAGCGTCAAAAGCACTTGTCACAAAGTCAAAATATTAACCAGCCTCCACAAAATTGGTATCTATCAACTGGAGTAGACCAAGTTCAAAGTGTCTAATGCTCCACAGTGAAATCTGAACAAATTCAGTGCTAATATAAGCAAAATAGTGCCAAAACATGGTTGTTTTGCAGGAACCAACCAATGTTAACTCTGGCTGCAAGGACGTAGCACTACATTCAGTTAAAAGTGCATAACTTCTCTTACAGTCACTTATTTCATATGTAAAGGGGTTTTTAATTATTATTTTTATTTTACAGTAATGTAGTATTTTACAATCTTGCAGTGCAGACATTTAAAGTGTTTATGAATTTAAAGGAAGCCTTTTATTTCCCAGATTTATCAAGAACTGCATGATGATGTTTAACTTAATTTCTTTTGTCTACCTGCTGTTAAATCTGGAGAAAGCTTGGGAGACCTAGTAATGGATGACACATGGTGAAGTTAGTAAAATGGGTATGAAATACAGACTAAACACCTGACACATGAATTACCTAGAAGTCGATCAGCACTCCACCAGCAGCATAATTCGGGGTCCTAAACTCAGCCTCAAGGGTACTTCTATCCCAAGTACAAATTGCTGAGTAGCAGGCACCAAACACACAGCTCAGGAGTCTTCCTATGACCACAGAATTAGTCCATGTGGGGATACAAAGTTTTCACTAACAGTACTGCAAGATGTTGACACAAACACAACTGTGCTATTGGGGAAAAAATCTTGCAACTTTGATTCAAAAGATGAGATGAGAAAGCTATTTCTTTCAAGTATTCCTGTATGAAGCAGTTTTAAAGTGAGCATTTAAGTTTCAGAAACACATATTTGTAAAGCTGAAGTGAATGTCATGTATTTAGCTACAACAGCCTATTCCCAGATCTTAACCATAGGAAAAACAAGTCTGTACATAAACCTCCTCTTTTAGGTAGCTGTAAATGTCTCAGGTACTTAAGTAGTTCTCTAATATACTGCCTAACTTACCATTACTAAGGGTAACCATTAACACATTTCAAATAAATAAAAATACAGTTAACACTATCGTACGTATTTTCATGTGGTAAAATTGTCAATTCAATTTCCATTATCAACATGCAGAATAAGAAGGAATGAAATCCAACATGAACTTACAGCTATAGCACATTCTCCTTGAACTCTGCACTCGGTCTTGTGCTGTAGAGTGGAAGGGATGGAGTCCCAGCATTCTGTTTGAGTCTAATTTTCTAATAATTCTATCAGCTAATCTTATTCCACAGCTCAATATTTAAAGAAGGACCACTGAGATACTTACGAGTTCTTTATGTGAGGTCTAGTCAATGAAATGACGTTTTGGTTACCTCACCATGACAGATGTTTTAAGTTTCATGGAATCTTCCCCTTTCACCTCCAATGTTACTTAAATTAATTTTTGTATTATTGGCCTTTTGTTTGTAATTAAGAAAAGTTTGCTTTAAATATTTTCATGTTAATCAGTGATATGGTTATGTGATTTGCCCTTTGCTGAAATGTAAAAACACACAATGAAAACCTTGAAATTTCAACTGCCGTTGTTTATTACTGTTTTGGCTACATTCTCTACATTTCAGCAGCATCTTAAAGAGACAGTTAACATTTCTTTATATACAATGAAAACAAAATGGCTTGCAACATCAGAAACAAGAGCAACAGTTTTAACTGTACAATACTAAATGAAAACCTGTGGTAATACAGCCTCCTCTTTCTGCAACATGGACAAAATTACATATAGGTATTCAGCATCAAGAATGGGATAGTAAAAAGAATAGTGAACAGGAGAGAGTTACACTGTTCTGAAAAATAAGTTTCTACCATACAAGGCAGTTAGAAAATGTTTCACACTTTAAAATATCTGTACAAGCCACAAGAAACATTTCCTTGTTGATAGGAACTTCCAGAAATAGAGAATAACCATGAGCAACTTCTACATCTATTATCAACGCGCTCTGCAGGATGAGAACGCAATAAACTGACTTAAAGAACTGTACTGTATATTGCCAACACAGATCTGCTTTACATGCCTTGATTGTTAACGAATTGCCTATTCTCAATCTCTCGTACAGTTGACTCATACCTTAAGGAGGTCATTTGACTCTTGTAAAAGTAAAAGCAACATCATTTAGCAGCAATTAAAAGCGCCTTGAGGGAGACTTAAAAAAAATACAATATCCAATTAGAAAAAGCCATACTTTAAACATTTGTACAGGAATAAATTGCTGAAATTTAACTGAAAATGTGACATCTGTACAACAATTTACAATAGAGCTAGAAGGGAATTTATCATTATTCCTGCATAGAACATTATACATGACCTGTTTGCATTTGGTTTCATACTGTTGCTTACTTTTATGAGAAGCCTGGAAGGTTTCACAAGTTTCAATACCACAGCAAGTATAGTATTTTTAAAAAACTGAACGGATTTCAAAATTAGCAACCTATTTGAGAAATAAGTACCAGGAATTCCATATCACCCTTCCAATCTAAATTCAGTGAAACACCACCACATTTTTGGAGGTACAAGCCTGAGTAGCCAAATAAAATACTCCAATTTTATCTGAGAAATCTGATGCTGAACATTATCTTTCACTGTCTCACACTCCTTACTTTGGTTTCAAAAGATCAATGTCTTGGAAAGATGGCAGTTCATTTAGTTTATAACCAGGCACAAAATTTTTCCTGTGTTTTCAAATTTGCTCACTACCCTTTTTTATTTAAATAATGAAAAACTACCCTTCATGTTAGAACTTTCCAGTATCCACCAAATGTACTTTAAAGTATTAAAAAGATTATTTACAATGTTCCCCAGAAAAAAACTAAAAACCTTTTCTTCAGTCTTAAACACAGTATACCTGTTTGTAACAGGAAGTGTCATCCTTCATCCTTCAATGTTTAACGGTGTTTCTCAGAAGGGTACATTTATTCACAGTCCATGATCCATTTCAATCATACAAATGACACTATGTAGGAGGACTTCAGTCTGAAAACACAGTTATCAAACTTGTCCTGTGTAAAAACACTCAAATGCTTTCAAGCTCAAGTCTGCATCTGGAAACTAAACAAAGGTATCATCCCATTCCTCAGCTGGAGAAATTTCAGTACGAAATAATGCTTGAAGTAGGTGGTGTAGGGGATGCTGCTAGGCCAGTCATATGCAAGTTTCCTGAAGAATTTGATCTCCTCATATGAGGGAGAAGATAAGGATCATTAGCCAGCTGGTGGACATCAAATCTATCCTCTTTTCGGTATGCTAAACAGCGTCTGATAAAGGCCTAGAAAAGAAATGTAGGAAGTTACAATAACATTCCAAATACTTACATCTGCTTTCAGGCAAATAGGCAAGGCCTCTTGAATAAACTGGCTTTTAAACAAATTCTTGTTCTTAAATAATTCAATTCAGATGACAATGTAACATTTTACTGCTGAGCCCACTGAAAAAATGTAACATCATGGCAGAAAGAAAAAAACAGCAAATTAATTGGCTTCAAATAATCATACTTCAAATATGTATTTCCATGTTTAGGAACTATATTTACAAGTAAAACATTAGCACCTCAACCAATTGGATTTCTGCATGTGTTATGCCTGACTAATAAAAACCAGCAGCAAGTGTCAGAGGATTGAAAAAGGAGACCTTTCTACTTTCTCCAATGAGCTTCTAAAACCATTGAGTTGAGTGGGGAAGAATAGGTGGATGATGTAGGGACAGAATTCCAATGCTTTAGCTGACTTCTGAAAACAGGCATTTCCGCATTGTGCCATGACAGGGTATAGAAACACATGAAATTGACAATGATGGTTGCCATGCTCACTAGGCATTATATTAAGAGTATTTAGGAAACCACTACCTTGCATGAAAAACTCAATCACACCTGCTTAAAATTATCTAATCAATTGAAAAGCTCTGTAGCTACATTCACAACTGTTCTTGAGTCGCTACGTCATCCCTACGTTTAGGTCCATACCGTGTATGCCAATCATTTTGTGCTGAAAGTTTCTGTCAAGTCTTATGTCTAGCACACACAGAACATTTGGTCTCCTGAGAGCCTGGGCTTCAACATTTAATGATAAAAAATCCTTATTACTGCTACAGAACTGATTAGCACATCATTACTTAATTTAGAACTTAATTTAAAAGAATTACATATATCTTCTTTGATAAATCTGTTCAGCTGTTTGTTCTTTGCTCCAATTAAAAACTGGAGATTAAAGGAGAAAATCTGTGATACAAGTTCTAAAGAATCATGCTAGAATTTACTTCTATCATTTACATATCCAGCATGAACAAGGTACAACATAATAATCATGCACATCTGTTAGTATATATTCACATATTCTTGGATATTACAAATTTTAATCAAATTCTTCACAATAAAGCCTTCAAAACAAATGAACTGTAAACAGTTATTTGCAAGATCCTCAGAGTAACAGTTTGTGTCTAAAATGTTTTTAAAATACTTCACAGTTTTGTGGCACTGTATCCACACTAGTGTGAAGCAAAGGAGACCAGTGCACAAAATAGGAAACAGTGAGGAGGATCAAAGGACAGTTATAGTCTGAAAACTAACTAACAATGTCATTCGAGGTTCCATATTTATTTAATCTCTGTGTTTTCCAAATCAGAATTTCAGTTTACAAGCTATTCTTTTCCAACTGCCAGGCCTATAAATCTGAAAAAAAAATTGGATTCTACACAGTCATTGTAAATGGTCTGCTTTAAGAAGTTAGTCTGGAATTGTTTTATAGTATTTCCACCAGAGAATAATTTCTCCCTCTCTCTTAAAGCTATCATGACAATGGTTAATGTGAGTGGAGAATACTGGAAGTTTATTTTAGTCTTTCAAACAAACAGAGCATGCAAAATACACAGAGAATGCAAGAAGTTGCCAATTCTCCGTGCTGAACTGTGTACTCTTTCCTAACATCCTCTATATTAAAAACTACTAATGACAAAAAAGTGCAAAGTTAAAACACACAGATGTAAACTCTTAGTATGTAATGTTATCAGTTACATGATGCCTATTTGTCAACTGCATCCAAGGGATAGTTTTTTCAAATTCAGGTGAAAAAACCAAAGAACAGCAAACAAAAACCTCAACCAAAAATAAAAACCCAATACTAACTACAGTTCTGCAACCAGTTTTTCATAACCTTAACTGCAATTCTCTCACTAACACTACTTTTAGAAAATATAATGAACAGAAATATCCCACCACTTGTAACAGCAGGTTTATGTACCCAAAAGACTTATTTTCTTGGGAAGTTACTGCCTCTAGAAATAGGTTTCCTTTCCTTTTAATCTTTAGAAGCTGAATTTTAACATTCCTAAATTTTTGGCATCTTGTGTCCCAAATCTAAGTATGTTTAATTAGTTGCTGAAACTTGAATAAGCATTCTACTATCTTGGCATTTTTTTTCAAAGAGCACATCTATTGCATCTGGTCACAAATATATTTTTCAAAAATTGGAAGAGTTTTTACAAGCAAGTAACATAAAACATTTTCTCCCACTTTCACAGAATTGGATTTGTGTTACAGATGCTCACAGCAGTAATCATTTGGGAAACCACCTTAATATGTTTCTGAATAGCCAGTCTGTGTAGAGGAATTTGATACTACTAAGATTTTTAAATACAGGATACATTGCCATCAACACCTTTGTGGCAGATCAACTATTTTGGCAGTTTTATTTCCTGAATCAACATCAAAACATCTAGACTCTTAATATTCAAAATTCATGTTTCTAAACTCAGCTTTAAGTTAATACACACAGACTATGACCTTTCAAGGGGAAGAGTATCACCAGTCATATCCTTCAGGTACCTGGTAGTCAAATGGTTCTTCTAGCCAACAAGGCTGCAGAGAAGAACACTGACTATTTTCAGAAAGAGCTTGTTACTGTTAGCAGCACTTCACAAGAACTTCTAGTAAGACAGCCTGAATGAGACACATAAGGTCCTCTGGGAAAAAGCAAAGCAGACAATTTTTGAGGTGGCCTACTTTAAAACCACTTGCAAATTTCTGGAATATATATATATAGTTTTGCTTTGAAGTACACGATTTTGAGAAGTCCCAGAATAAGGCTGCTTAAATAAAAACATCCAAATACTAGTTCTCAATTATGTTTTTCTACATACTTAGTTATTATGTCCCACAGCATCCTTAGGTTAACAACAATTTTACAGCTGAATCCTTTAAGATGAATGTTTTTACTCAGAGATTATATTAAAAGTTACCTTGGCTTCATTGCTTACAACGGGTTTGACAGGGAATTGAACTTCTGTGGCTTTTAATATCGTATTTTCTTGTAAGATATCTTGCTGTGATTGATTGTGGCCAAATGGCTGCAAAATAAGCACACGATTTTTTTCAGATTTATCCAACTACTTTGATTTCATAAATACTTATGCTATAGTATGTTGTTGCAGTGTTAATACAAATTGCCAACCATTCTGCAAATAAAAAAGTTACAGGCGAGATTTTCTAATTTTTTGCAAAATCAAGGTAACGCAACGTTGTAAAGTAACGCAAGTAATTTTCCATGTAGATTCATGTCTTTGTGAATGTAATTCACAGTCTACTGAGAACAGGCACCTACACTAAAACTCTTTAGATTTTCAAATCTTTTCCTTACCTTTCTACCATAAAGGCATTGGAAAAAGATTACTCCAACTGACCACACGTCAACCTTATTAGAAATCTTTGGTGGCTCTTTGCCAACTACAAAACACTCTGGAGGCAAGTACCTGGAAAACAAAACATGTATTTCAGTCTGTAAGAACGGCATCACTAGAACCTGGCCAATTATCAAACTGTACAAACACTCAGCTACACACTCTGAGCTTTGACAACTGTACAGTTGCCCTACGATCTGCATTCCAACACCTTGCAACCCATCAAAACTGACATTGCAGTTTTTGTACAGTTAGTCAAATAGAGGGGTCTATTTCACACAAGCACAAATACAGACATTTTTTACCTAAACTGCCAATTATCACTTTTTTTTTTTTAATTGGGACCCCAAGTTAAATATGAACCTTAGCCATCTATCAAAGCAAAAACAAGATGAAAGCCAAATAGGGCATTTTACAGCAAGGCCTGGTTAGGAATCAAAAAAAATGCGGACATGGCTTAAAGACCCTTCACCCAAATTTTTAGTAAAAATGGTAACATTACCCAGAGGGGTATATGATAGACAAAGGTGATTGTTATTTCCATCCCCATATTTTGCAGGAAGAGAACTTTATTTAAATGAAAGTTGAGGAAGTTCCCACACCATTCCTGAATTACAGAATAACTGGTGAAATGGAACTTCATTTACAAAGCAAACAAAACCTTCCAAATGTATTAATTTAAGTGTAGTCAAGTACTATTGACTGCAGCATTTAAAATTGAAAAAGGCAAAAAAACTGTTAGGGCAACTATAGAACAGGCACTCTTTTGTCAACAATGTGTAAGACTTAAATAGAAACTTTGAAGAAATATTTGTAGAAATGGAAATAGAAAAATGAGATGAAAATGCAACAATTTTAAACAGTATCACAAACTCTCTTCTGGAATACTTGTCTACAATTCTGATTACAACAATCAAGACAAGTGATCTTAAAGTGATACAAATGCAAAGAAGGTTACTAAAATGATCTGGAGAGCCTACAGTTCACAGGGGAAAAAAAGCGAAGGCTAAAAACACCACGGAGCAAGTACTAGGAAGGGGCCACAACCTACTTGAGGGAGGACAATGTTGGCACAGGAACAAACAAGTATAAACTGGCCACAAATAAACACAGTCTGTAAATTAGAGGATTAAGTTTCTAATGATCAGAGAACTGAGGTTACAGAAGACACTTCAAATCAGATTACTGGGGCCAAAACACTAACTAAATTTAATATAAACATCTAGAAGTTCATAAAAGAGATTATATAACCTAACTGCCTGAGAAGGCAGGTAACTGGACCCAGTCACTGAGGAAATCCCTTCCAGGGCTATGCTGCTGACAGTTTGTGCAATGTACTCCGAACAGACTCATTCCCAACCTCAAACTCACTCTAAGTATTTCCCTCCATAATGAAGATTTTGGGCTCAGAGAAAGCATGAATTAGAAATGCAGATTCCTCATGAATCTATAATGATTACAGATCTTTTTTTACTCTTAAGTTTGCAGCACCACTAGTGCCTGAGGCATTCTAGATGAAATCCAAAGGCCAACATTTTTCTCTTGTATATTCCAAGAAGGAAACATTTAAATAGGTAAAGCATTAAAAAGAGTAGCAAAAGCCTAACACTTATAAAATGCTTCAACTCGAGTAATCTTTTTTTTTACAGCATGTGCACAGTGGCATTTGTGGAAGAATATGTGTTTTCTTTTCTAAAAACTCTGAAAGAAAAGGCAAAAACTTTATTACATGCAACTCCTGAATACGGGAAGAGGTGCAAAGCAAAGGGCAATGACACTGGCTTCTCCGTAGAGGAAATGACTTGTAACAACCTGGCCAATACAGGATTTCTAATCCACCCACCCTCACACAGCCAGCACATACCCAGACTCAAAGAGTTATTGTGCCATAAAGAACCTGCATCTTTAGAGACCAAATTTTAAAAACAGGTTTTCTGTAAGCAATGAAATGCTTATTGTCATTCCTATGCTTCGGCAGCTCTAAAACTCCAGTGTTTTGGACGAGCATGCAAGTGCACACAAAAAATAAATCACAGCTGCTGAGCTGTCATTAACCTTTGGGAAGGAAGAGTGAATACTCTTTTGTCCTAAGGACATTACCTGTTGGTAATCCCTGTTCTACAATTTCCAAGTACTAAGCACCCACACTTAATCACCACAGCTCTGTCAAATGTCTTCAACCACCAGCAGCCAAAGATTAGATAGCTGCCTCTTCAGAGGAAACCATGTTTCTAAATCACAGTGATCATCTCCACATTTATATATACATACACTTATGTATGTGTATATATACACACAAACAAACAAACAAATAACACACTCTCTTATTTTGTTACGTTATTCTTCTAACATTTGCGAATATCAACATCACAGTACTGCACAAAAACCTTAGTTTGTCATCCATATTAATATTTTTAGTCCTAGTTATCTCTCCAAATTTGCTTTATAAGACAGCATTTATAAAATTTGAACAATGATCCAAAGTCTAAACAGCAAAATCAAACCAGGCCTTACCAGTAAGTTCCTGCTCCCTGTGAAGTTAAATCCATTCCATCCACCCCATAGCTATCATCATCCATTATTTTGGACAGACCAAAATCAGTAATTTTTATTTCTCCACATGCTGTTCCATCTACAAGAAGGATATTACCTATTCAGGGAAAAAAAAAAGAAAAATTACTTCAAAAATGCTAACAGAATGCTTTATTTTCAAAACCAGGTTCAATTTTCAAGGACATCTAACTTCATGAGGCTTAAGTGACAATTTTACAGAATCAAAATCATAAAATAGTTTGGGTTAAAAGGGACCCATGGCCGAACCCACAACCTTGGTGTTATTAGCACCATGCTTGAACAGACTGAGATACATCTACATAACCTTTACATCCTCAAGTCTAGAGTAACATGACTATGACAAGTTTCTGTGCAGTTTCAGGAACTCTCTAGGTTACCATCATGATCTGAAATGGCTCTCTCAGCTGGGAGCTGGCTGGTCAGCAAAGAAACACCAAAATGGAGAGAGGAAACACCAGAATGCGGCACTATACTAATTACAATGAAGTTTCATTATTTTTCTGGCAGAACAAATCCTACACTACAGTTTTCACGGTTTGCATATGCCACAAAATTGTGCCAAGAAATTGCTGCAATCCTACAAATCTTACTCCATGTGTTACAGTTGTACAATAACTTCTTGATATAAAAATGATTTGATGAAGTTCCTCTGAGAACAAAAACTAATGAGACTAAGAATACATTCTGTACAATTTCATAAGACAAGAGAAACCTATATGAAGAGTTTATTACAGAGCAGAAAGCAAACAGCCTGGCACCAAGAATTCCTTTACAAACCCCACACTTGGAAGTGTAGCGGATCAAAGCACATGAAGAATACAAGCATCATTCATGCAAGGGGGTAAAACAAAGGCCATGGAATAAAGACAAATGTTGTTTATAAAAATATTTATTATTCATTGTAAAGAAAACTCTCTGTAAAGTCCTGTTTTGGAGTGCTTATGCTGGGATGCGGAAAGTGATTGATTACATATTTACAGGTTAAAAAAAACCATAGGGGAAAAATTATTTAGACATCAGCATTCCACAATTACCAGACAAGATTGAGCCTACTAACGATCTTACCTGTTTATACTGCTAGCTATTAATGCATGTATCTGTTAACTATATGATTTTTTCCTACAAATTCAAATCAAAATAATGCAAAGTAGAAAAGTCGCAACAAACATTTTCCACAGAAACTGTGGAAAATGCAGATGATTCTAGCAATGAAATTCCAAAGGAAAGTGCATACTTTTTCCAGTTGTTTACAATAATCTTAACATACAGAAGATAACTTTGGCATTTTCAGGCACTAATTACAAACAAAATAAAGGATAAAAAATAAATTACATTTTCAATTGTAACATTTCTCACTTACCTGGTTTAAGATCATAGTGTATAATAGGGGGCTTGATCTCATTGAGATACCGTAGTGCATTTACTATTTGCATTACAATGGACCTAGCTTCTTTCTCTGACATCAATTTATGTTGCTTGAGATAGAAATCCAAGTCATTGCCTTCACAGTATTCTAACACCGTGCAAAACCTAGGGCAGAATTTCAGAGAGACAAAATGTATCATACCACACAATCAGAAACAGACATGACAACCTAGTTTCATTCTGACAAGTTTAAGAATGGCTGCTTGAATATCCAAATATATGAATGTAATTGTTATAGAACACATGGTGTAACTATTAGCTTATGAAAACTGACATAAATTAGAACATTCATACTCACTAAAAGAGAGACTGCATCCATATTGACGAGAAATTTTAAAAAGTCTCTTTATTTATAGTAGACACACTTCTCAAGATCAAAATACCTTAACTATCCCTTAAGATGTGACACAATTTCATGCAAAGAGGTGCAGCCCAGACACCAGGGGCTACACCTCGGCTAATAATGGTCCTGATGTCATTTAGTCTTGGAAACTTGTCTAAGGTATGGCAGCCTTTCAACGCTAGTCAGGTGTTGCAAAACACTCTCTTCATCACCTTATAGAAGGCCTGTAATATTTAGCGGACAAAATTCTGCAACTAGTGTGGAGTTTTTTAAAATGTTTTGGCTGAAAGCAAGAACATACGTTATTTTTGTTCAAATCCTCTTCATTTCTGTTTATCTAATATACAGCGCTAAAATCCTTGCCAAGTTCTACTTACGTATCTGTATCCAGGGAGAAGTAGTCATATAGTTTAACTATCCGGGGGTGATCCAGTTCTTTGTGTATTCTATACTCTCTGCAGGCATGTCTGAAAGAAGATGGATACATTAATCTTCTACAATCAACAAAATGCTATTAAGCTTAATATATGAAGCGTAAGTCATTAATATTTACTTGTGGTAGTTTTCTTTCTTTTCATCCCTCCAGCTTTTGTTAAGCTGGTGAATCTTCACAGCAGCATATCTTTGTTCGTAAAGATCAAAAGCCTAAAAAAGAAATGTATGAATATGGGAAAGTTATAACTAAAGGTGATAAAAATAACACCCAATAAAGTGAGAAAAAAAGCTGGCATGTAATTCACAAATCTATTGACAAGGCTACTGTCATGCTACCTCCCCTCCACAGGTTAATCGAAGTTTGGTCTACCCACTACAATCCTTCTACTTAATTAGATCCACTTTTGTCCCCTCAAAATTAAATGCACATGGCTCAAAAATTAGATTTATCAGACTTAACGAACTCTACCTTGTATACTTCACTGAAGCCACCTCGGCCAAGTAAATGGAGTAACAAATACCGTTCATTCAATGTGGGGTGATCTTTAAATCTTGAAAGAAAAAAAAATTGTTTTATTCTGTTTAAGGTATACAAGTAGCATCTAAAATGTAAATCTCTTGGTGTTACTCATCAAATTAAGTTCTCCTTTTAGAAACAACATATAATACGCTGAGCAACATTACACCACAAGAAATCTTATGGCTGTACAACTGTACAACATGACCAATTTCAGTACCTTTTGACTATTTAGTTTACAAATACTATCACAACACTGTCATCAAAACAGTCAATCCTGGCAAACATTTTGTTATTTTTCTCTATTCTTTCTAAGGATAAGAAAAGCATGCTTAAATTTAAACGTGATACATGGGTCTTTCTTTGTTGTGCCAAATTTTATAGAAGTCTCACACTTCATCTTTCTGGAACAGATAACAAGGACATTCTTCCAATTTCACACAAAACGTGACCAGATATGTTGTATATTACTGCCTCTTTTTAACAAATGGATTTTATACAACACTAAAAAGTTAAAACAAATCAGAAAGAGCAATATAGGGAAAACACACAAAAGAACTGACTATCTGCTCATACTCTAAGCAAAAGCAAAAAGGAAACGTCCTCCAAATACAAAATAATGCTGCCAGACCAAGAAAAAGGACCGTACTCTCTCTCCTGAAATACACAGAAGACAAAATACATTCTTCCATCCATCAGAGGGAAGGGATCTGAACATTCATCACATTTTTAGTACAACGGTGAGACAACTATACTCAAGAATCTAAGGCAAGCTACCAGTTATATTCCACAGAAAACTTTAAAGAAGTGTTTAGGGCTAGTCTGTCAATAGCTTATCCCATCCTTCCATATTCCCTACAGTTTTGTAAGTATGGTCATAGGTCGTCAAGTATTTGAGAGAAGATGCGTATTCTTGCTTACTGCGCCCCTTTTAGAAATAAAACTTTCCATTCACTATGAAGATACATATTTCAATGCTAAATAGTTTTTTTAAAGAAACCATGAACAGTAATTAATGCATTCAGTGTAGAAGAAAAACAAATTTAGAGGCAGCATCTCACTAGGCACTTGATGTCATGTGGCCAGTAGCCCAATTCTTTTTTTTTGGGTCCTCCTATTACATGTGTACCTCTAGTAGGGCCATTCTTATAAATCTTACCACCTTCCCTCTCCACTGTTTTTGCTACTCTGTGTGGCTCTCCACAGCTCAGAACCTGCACCCCAACACCACACGGGCTCCAAAGCCAGACAGGGAAGACCTAACCTGCGCTCTCAACTTGGCCCATTATTCCAGTGCAGTTGTAGACATACAAGGTTACCCATGGCTAGATGGACTTGTTGCTAGAACTTTACACCACAGCTGGAAGCAGAAATCCCAAGAGGATTTGAGTCAGAATGCAACAGCTGCTTTGCCTGAGAATCCTCTCCCTTACCAAACAGCCACATTGCCAGGACACAACAGGAAAGACAGCAGGGGCTACAGACAAACTACTTCTCCATTGCTTCTCTCTTCTACATGATGACTATAAGCTGTGGCTTGGCCACTTCGTAAATACTTGGCTAAACTCCCACAAAAACATGAATACACAGTTTAAAGCTTTTCATTCTGCACCATAAAATGTGTTAGCATTGACTGCAGACAATGAGCAGTGAAGCTGCACTATTCTGCTTGTCCATGTCCTGTTACTGTCTTCAACTGCGACTGTAATTTGGACATTCTTTGCCTCCCATATTCAGTATTTTCACAGTCAAAACCTGTCATTTTTCCATGCCATTTATTCCTTATTGTTGAAGGATCCTTTTTTTAAAAAAAACCTAAACCTGTACTAATGCAAACACTGAAGATTAAAAATGGTTGTCATTTAACCTGCCTGTTTATTTGTTGTAGGACATTTATTTAAAAATAATATTATATATTTTTATTTTAAAATATATTATGTATTTTTAAAAAGAAAATACTCTGCCATCAATAGGTACGTATCAACACCCGTTATTCTTCATATCTAAACCACGACATCAATTCAGCTATCAATTAGCACTAAAGCCACAGGGTATAAAAAAATTTCTGTATTACTGCATGTTAGGTACCATCAGAACAGTTAGGCACAATTTCACATCTTTTAATGTTTAAAAGCCTTAGTGTATGTATAATTCTATTGTGTCTAAAAAATAAAAAATAACATAAAACCCTGAAGGCTTAAGGCTACTGTTTCATAAACATTTCCTAGTGCAGAAGCAAGAAGTCCAGTCCCACCATGTCCTTCCCCCTGGCTCATTCCACCCTTGCACTGCCCTCTCTCCTCATGGCAGCATTAATATTTTTGCAACTGGGGCAAAGAACTAGACCAGGAAATTGATTGTGGATTAAAATTAATCCAGAAAAATAAACCACAGGAGCTGGTTTTAATTTGGATCAATTTCCAGCATCAGTTCAGGAAAGAAATGCAAGCATGTGAAAGAAAACAGAGCTAAGTAGCCAGGGAGAGGCAGAACCAGTTCCTTTCAAGCAACTGTGCCAGCTAGAAGTGTTGGTGAAACTGTAGTGTCTGGATTTGTCATCATGGAAAACAGACTTAACTTTCTAAGTTACATAATTATTACTTTCAAAACTACACAGTAACAGTTCCTATTACATAGCAATTTAACACTGTGATACAGTGCCGTTCAAGCTGAAATACAAAGTAGCAACATAATACGGCTTTTTCCTGCTAGGTACCTACCCCTAGTAGGAATGAAATCACAGCACCGTACACACAAAACTAATCTTAAATGCAGCACAAAATTGCTGCTGGTGCATCAAACCTCCCTGCCATTTTCTTGCATTATTGCTAGCTAAGTGAATTGCATTAAGTTGTCTCACAAGTATTTTTTTTTAGCTTAGTAATACGGTCTAGCAAGTCTCAGCTCTTTACTATAAGCTCTGCAGGTATGTTATTTCTTGCATATTCAACAAAAACATTAATAAATTTACCAAATTGTAAGAAATTTTAGTTAAGTTTAAATAAATTGGTATTTAAAATACATATATAAACATAGAGAACCAAGAAGAAATTATGAACAAGTCTCTCTTCTATAGGTAAACTGTGATATTAGAATATTACTTTAAAAACAGACATGCAAAATTAAGACAGTAAAGACTCTTACTGTGAATTATCTTCATTATTTATTCTTTTCAGTTCTCTTATGTGAAGATTCCTAACTCTTTCCAAACGTTCAAGTTCTGCTTGTATTTCAGCTTCCTCCTGCAAATGAAAAGAAGGAAATATAAAAGCTCATTTACTTCCCATTTGAAAAGGGTATTTTTACCCCTGCATCAATACTAGTGGTGATGGAGGAACATTACATTACAAAACCCTGCTGAACTAGAAGAAAGCACTGCTTTTCTGTTAAAGCCAGAAAAATTCAGAAAGATAAGGCAAAAGCCTGTTTCAAGAATTTTTTCTGTTCGTGAACCCACAGGTAATGGGATGTTCATGGTTTTGTTCTGCACTGTAGGGATGCTATTTGAAATGAGAGGCAGCTGGGTTTTGTACCTCAGCCAAGGAGATAAATTATCTGGGAAGCGGTCTGAAATTGATGTACAAAAAAAGAAAAAACTGAGATATGGGCAATTATAGATTCCGTACAAACAGACAGATTAAGGAAAGACATTTAAAGTATTTTAAGGCTGAAGTGCAAATCAAGTAAAAGAATAAAAGAGCACATCATTACAGCAGAAACATTCTTAAGGTGCTGATACAAGACACCAAAACCAATCTAATTTGAATAGATTTTTCCATTTGTATCTTATTAAAATTACAAACGAAGAATGTGTATTGCATAAGATTTTAAGCACAACTTCAAAAGAAGCATGTCAGGTAGGAGCACATTCCTTAACTAATTTCAGCACTTAATTTTATCTCATCTTTATGCTATGCATTAGGAAACAATTAAATAATTATTTATTCAGGTCCTCTAAAATCGTAAAGAATTCATGATGCCTAATTTGTGGAAACCTATGTATCTATACTCAAACTGAAACACATACTCATTGAAAGATATTGTAGACAGGGCCATATTGATTTCAGAGTTAGGGCCTTGAAAATTTGACGAAAGGGGAGACAAGATTAGTCCATATCAGAAAGCTCATAATTATGGAATTATTTTAGCTGAAAAGAAAAAAGAAGGCCTGGCATCTGATACGTATTTTTTTTAGTAGCAGCACCCCTCATCATCTCTTGTTATTTTGGCACAGCCTTTTGCACAACCACATGGTATATCAAACTAGAATACTAATCAATCTTTTCTTGAAGAGAAAAAAAAACCAAACAGAAAAAAGAAAGAAACTAGCATCACAAAAAAAAAATGTATTAGTTTTTTGAAAGAAGCTAGATCAGTTCTTTAATTTATTCTGTGACTGTACAACCTAGTGGTGCTGGTAAAAGCAATAGGGCAACAAGCCATGGCACAAGGGGATGGAGGCAGAAGTCAGCAAGGTAGACAGAAAATGCCATGAAGTTAGTATTTTCATAAACCCGTATCCTGAAGCAACACCTGCACTTGTATGACCTAAAACACATATTAAATTACTACATATCCAATGAATTGAGGAGTCTGGACTAGCTGATTTCAGTGGATATTCTGAAACTATCCCCATAAGCTATGGAAAAAACTTCTCATCCCAAAACGAGATGAACATCCATTCAGAAAATGAAAATCAAATTCCTAATAATTTAGAAGCTGGACTAAGTAGCACTAATCTGCAAGCAGATCTGGGTAGACCATTTATTCTTCCTAAGATACAACGTCAAGAGTTGGGTTTTTTCCTGTTTATATAATGTTAAACTCTTTTTTCTATATTTAGATGCATCCCTGCAGTTTTCTGTTAAATACCCTGAAATGACAGGCAGTTCCTCATAATCCAGTAGCCCTTTATAAAGAATTTTAGTCCTTCTCCTCTCACAAAAGGCCACACACTTATACACACAATTGTCTATGTTCTTCCCAAAGGCTAACAAAAAAAAATCCATCAGTTATGCCTCTTTTGGACCTTTTTGTTCATATATTATGCAATTCAGTGGTTCTCAAAATGTGGTTCATAGGCCAATGTTAGTCCAAAGAGAACTGGCTGGTTGCATTGTTTCCAGCTGTTATTTAGGACACTCAGGCTGTGAATACCTTTAAGCAAGAATGAACCAGCTTAGCTGCCTCAGGTCACTGCTATATAAAAGGAAGTGAGAGAAAACAAGAGCCTCTCTCCAGGACCAAAGCAACTAGCTGGAAAAGAATTTCCTGGGTAGCAGTAGGAAAAGAAAACTGGTGGTGGCAGCATGTACAGGGCACCAAAAATAAGAACACAAGGAAAGCATCTCAAGAGTGAAAAGGAAGAGGAGCAGTCAGCAAAACAGCATATGCTGAAGGAAGGAAGAAAAAAAATGTAAATAGTGAAGAAGCAGAGGGAAGAAATATAACCATGTAAAATGAAGGTAACAAAACTGGTTTCTTAGTTAATGACAAAATCTGTATCACACATAAGAATTATAATGTAAGAATTTATTTTTATTATTTTTTTTCAGATATACTCAAATATCATTTGCTAAGAATAACTTTTTTTCCTCTCTGGCATTTAGTCAAGGAATCTCCTTCTTTTGCAAAGTACTCCAGCACTGATGCTCAAGGTGAAACCAAAATTCCAGTATTAAATAACCATGTAACAGCTTATTTCATCCATCATTTGAAATTCCCATTAGACTTCCATGAAGTTAAAAGCATGGAAAAAACCCCTACAGAATTTCCCAACAGAATTTCATGTGAAGCTGGAGCTTCTAAACCGTTAACAATGAAGAACTATGTGGGCAGCCTACTTCACTAGTGCCAGCAAATTATATGCAGATTTCCTACTACAGATTCAAGTACTTTCCTGTCATATTCTTTAGAAACAGCTGCAGCTTTCTTATGAGGTCCAGTTCAGTTTACTATAGTAGGATTTAGAACAGGTGGCTTGTACATTTGAAGAGAACAGGCCTGAAACAGACTCTTGCAACATTTCAAGGGGAAAAACACTATGACCTGTTTTGACTCAACAACTCGGGAACTACTACTCAGCAGGTATTAAGTACTCTTCCTTCAGTCTTGTTGAGGTATTTCTGTCTGCATCAATTGCCATTCCTTTCTACAGGTTATTCCTCAAAATCTTTGCTTGAATGAGCAACAGTTTCTTCATACAATAATTAGCTCACTACACAGATTTATTAGAATGATGGGCATCAAGCAAAAAGCTTTTTCAAAAGTCAAAGACTAGAGTAAGATATCTGACTGCAAAAATAATTTAAAGACACAGAGAAAAGATTTTCCATAAAAGTAGGAAAATTATATTCTCTTGTGATAGGTAATATGCTGATAACAACTGAAGTGAATACTGCAGATGATGAAAATGTTATATTAATTCAGAAATACGATGCTTGTGAATTGGACTTTTTTAAAAGCCAAAAAACAAACATAAAAAGCCCATACATCAAACTTGGCTGGCTTGCTGAGCTCTGAAACAAGAGCCCAGAAAGTGGAAGAGCAGGATTGATGGCATCATCACTGTTAGCACTCTTAGAGGGATTTAAGGAACCAGTACAGTGTTACACTGGATGGACTCACTATTGCTCCCCTGTAATCCCAGTGTTTATGAAAAGTTGCACAAACAGAAACAAAAGGAAGGCCACTATTAGGCATAAAGTAGTACAGCAGTTTTACCATTCAGTTTTTTAATCAGACAGCTCTCAACAAGCTATCTCTTTATTTTGATAGTACTCATTCTTACAGGTTTGGTTGTGATTAAAAAAACATACCTTTTTGAGATGTCCTAATCGAAGTTTGAAAATTTCTTCCTGTTCATGGTACTCTGCTAGAGTCAAACTGAAAAATGAAACAATAATGAATTATAGATTTTATATCGTGGCAAACAAAACAATAGCATTTTTACTTAAAAAATACAGTATACCCAGTATCTTGTTATTTACTGCCACTAGAAGTACGTTTTTGAACCATCTGAACATTTTGGATTTGTCATTTCCGGGTCAAAACACACTTACAGAATGCCTGTGTCTGGTATTCGGCAATATTAACTGCCTCTCCCACAGAGCCATTTCTGTTCCAGATAGCCTGTTAATTACCTAGGTGCATCTTGAATGATATCACCATCCCAGTTTTTAGCTGATGCTACTCCACTGCTTGGAGTGGAACTCTAACCCATTCAGAAATTAGACAAGAGTGGTAACACAGGATTTCTGAGCTGTGATTTACAGAAGGTAGTGCAAAACCATACATTTCAAGTTCATTAGCACTACATTTTACACGAAACCACAAATTCAGCTCTGAATTCACACGTGACTCTCTTGCTTGTTCTCTTTTCATCTTCCTTTTCTCAACAATTTCTGGCTACAAATAATTCAGTGGTCCCTCCCTGTCTACAGACTTGCTTGGACATAAAGTCAGTTCTCATGCAGAGAATCTGGACTGTTTGCACAGATTAGTAACTAAGAAACCTGCGAACTGACTGCACACAGTATCCACCTGATGAACAAAAAAGACAAGCCACCCAAAAAATAAACCCAAGACACTTAAGTTACAGATAAGAAATCATGCACATATGAAGAAGAGAAACGGGATGGGGAAGGAGAAAGAGGTACGGCCTCCTTGAAAGGGTTCACACAAATCCCTACAAAAGAAATTCAAATTACACCTTTTATTGTTTTGCCTAGACTTAATACTTCTTGCATGATACAAAGCTAAAACTCATAGTATAATACGTTCTCACAAAGTCCATATTTCTGTGGGTTCAACTATCAGCTGGGAAGATAGTTACCAAAGGTGGTTAGAAGGCTATACCTGCTGTTTATATTGCAAGTCTTAGGACTAGAATGTCTTGAGAATCATCAGCAGTTTTCCCAGAGGTGAGGGACACTAATTCAGATTTTTCTTACAGCAAATGCCAACTAACTTCAATAAAACTTGCAGAAATCTAATAGACTATAAGATTTCTTCCTCCCTTTTAAACTTCAAGTTCACCACAGTTTTCAGAATTCTAACACCTGTATTTTTATTGTGACTCAAAAGTTGTTGATAATGGAGTGCATCTTTTTCAGATAAAATCTGGTGGTTCCAAAGCTTTCATAGAGCCCTTTCCATTCCTGTTATTATAAACACTGAATTTTGCTGCCCATTTTCTGATTTGACCAGGACAGAAAACTGATTCAACCAAATCTCAGTGAAATTACTGAGTGTTTTTTTGACCACAGCATCTAAATTTTCAAGAAATTGGAAACAGCCTCACAAATTTTATCAGCCTTCTGGGTCTGTAAACATATAGAAAACACTCAGATCAGGCGACAAAAGCACCCATCATCACATCCTGTCAGAATCTGAGAGGGAAGCAATCGTTTCTTTTAAGACATGTCATACAGAGTTACCCTGCATCTTTTTTTCTTACTGGAATTCAGAGCAGTCTTGTCTTACAGTCAATAGACATCCCCAAACACTATGAAGGCAATGGAGGGAGGAAATTTGCCTATCCAAGAAAGGCAGTAGGTCTCTTACCACCAGATTTTGGGACCCAACATTTACATTCTTTTCCTAGCAGAATCTCCTCTGGGTTTAGACACTGTATGCTACATCTTAAAAGAAGAGGCATTAAAGCAAATGTGAAATAGGGTGTCTCAATAGCTAGGAAAGCTGGCAATGCACTTGGGACTTTGTACAGCCCAAGCAACAGCAAGAAATGTAAGAAACAAATGCTCTAATTCCTGCTGCAATACATCTGCTACCACTACCAAAGAGATCAACAACACCATGCTAGACAACTCACAACAATATACCTGACACTTTTTCAATACCTCTATTAAAACAGTGAATTACTCTAATGTGGATTAAGTTCTCAGTTAAAAAGGACCAAGGATCAATGTCAATGTGTACAAGGTTGAATATTGTTGTTTCCAGATTCTTGTCTACAGTATAAATTACAGGTTTGTGCATTTCCAGAAATACAGACAGTAAAGTCTGTCTTTCTCGGGAAGAAGAGTAAGTATTTAGGTGGCTTTGCAAAGCTGAACCACCAGTAAAACACACTCAAAATATGAAGTTTATGACATGACCTACCAGAAATTTCAGTGAACACTGGGAGTCCTAAAACCACAGATCCCCTTAAAAACTAACATAATACAGAAAATCTGGTCCTTTTAATAAAACCTGAGGTGTCCACAAGGAGCTGTAACAAAGTGCCTAGACAGCTCTAGCAAGTATCGCCTTTCAAACATCCTGAAATAGCCCTCCTGGGCACAGAGCACAACTTGGACGTCATATTGAAAACATTAAGATTCAAAGTCACTCTTTCCATGTTTCTATGCTATAACCCAATAAATGATTGTTTTCCATTTTTCTATTTCCTTACAAATCTAACTCTATTAGAAGCACAGCATGTTTCACAGCAATCTAAAACTGTCATTACTGACCACCACATTTCAGAGGAAGGCATATAAAACACAGAGCTGTACACAGATATAGTCACCTTGGATTTTGTTCATTTACTTCTGAAAAACAAAACTTTATTCTCTCATACTTGGAAACACTTATTTTTAGGAGTTTATTCATTTTTATCTAAAAATATAATGTACTTTGTATTAAAACAGCACACAACAAACAGCAGTAAGCCAGTAACAGTGTGCATACTGTCTGTTTTCTGGCTGTAGGCCACCAGTCCACTGCACAGTCTGGAAACATCCTACCAGCCTAGAGACTGCTCCCCATCAGCCCACCACTTTCCACCTCCATCCACTCACCACAACCTTTGCAGGGCAGTGGCATGCTGGAGTCACCTTTTGAAAACAGAATTACAGAATCACACAATGTCTGGGTTGGAAGGGATCTTAAAGATCATCTAGCTCCAACCCTCCTGTCATGGGCAGGGATGCCACCTACTAGATCTGGTTGCTCAGAGCACCATCCAAGGCACCTACAAAACACCATAGTTTCCTGCAGAAGAGGTTGCTCCTCCAACACCTGAGACACACAGGTCTCATCAGACGTGGAAGGAGAAAGGTTGAGGAGCACGGGGTAGGGACATCAAACAGAAACAAGGCTGCTGCTGTCTTTAGCTGGATAGTTGGGCCTGGGGCTAATCTGAGGAGCACTGGGGAAGAAGGGCAGCTGGGAACAGGTTGCATGAATTAATATGGCAACAGGTCTGCTCCTGACTATGATCTTTTCTGCACAAAATTACTGTACAGTGAATGCTGTATTTTAACCGTCTGCAACCAAATACTATCTGAAACACATGCAATGAATTCCTGAAATTCCCCAAAATGTGCTGGACATATTCTGTGCATGTAGCATAATTCTCCTGTGACATGTAGGGCCACGATTTGCCACTTTTACTTATTGCTGGATAGCTTTCCTGGCCTGAAAGGCTTAACTACCACCAACTCAAACTTGTTTTGTTGTTTTTTTTTACAATTAGCAAAAACAGGCCTTTCAGACTCCTATGTTTTCACAACCAAATTTCAAAGGTTTTGACACAATATGCATGGGTAGACATAACCAGTCTTCTTTTCACTTCTTCCTCACAAGTTCAGACAAAAACTGTTTCTACCATCAAAATTCTTTTACTAGTGGGTACAAACAAGACAAAAAACCCAAACTAGCCATGTGTTCCTTGGTTTTCACCATGATCATGCCTGGTACATTTACAAGCATCTCTCTTCCCACCTCTTCCCAGCTGGAAAATCATCCTGGATACATAGGCACAACAGAATGCAGCCATGCTCCCAAACAGTCATATACACATCCAATACAAGTTTTCTGGCTACAATTTCTGAAGCTCTTCTCTTGTGGTCCAAGCTTATTCTCACTCCAGTTCCCCAAATTTCTACAAGGACGAACAAACTTCAACCAAGTCAAAAACTTTCATGACGTCTTTTCACCCATTGTTTCCATGTTTGCCTTAGAAAGAGACTGCCTCAGGAAAGGAGCTGTCTTTACTTGTCCAGTAATGCCTGAACACATTGTTGGCACTTCAGCCTGAAAAAGTTCCTGAAAATATTTTTATTTGTTCCATACAGAACAGAATGCTCCTGCTAAATGATGCATTTGTTCAGCCACAGTAACAAAGCCTGCCAGCTCTCTCTGCTATCCTAGTCCTAACTGCATGCAGGGACAAGGACGCATACAGGCTACCATGGAGGCACTGGGAAGCACTTGAAGAGGTGACTGGGAAGTGAATACAACTGAAACGGCTGAAGCTGCAGAGGAAGGATTTCACCACCTAAACCAAATAAAACATTGCTCCTAGAAGTAATTGTCTTGTGAAATAAAAGCTGCTTCCAAAAAGTGGGGACTAGCAGTAGAATCTTACAGAATCCTCTCTCACGTCTAAAGAATTTGGAATAGAGTTTTCAAACAGCTTGTTTTCCAGGGCTAAGAAGGCAACCTCCACTTCAAATAAATATTTTTTCTTTAAATACGTTTCAATTTATTTGTTTCACATAAGACTAATAAAACTACTTTGCTCAGTACAAAAGAGAACTCTCAACATTGAAACTACTTTTTAGTTTTGGCTTAGGCCACAAAAAGGGAAAGAATGATGGAAAACCAGAACAGTGTTTAGACTCATCTGTTCCACGTTACTTGAAACACCAAGCCACCATTCACTCACAAGACACTGGCAAGCTGACCACTTTTATCCCAATAACTTCAGAGCAGAAATTCTGCTTTTACATTCCTATCAGAGACCACAGTATTTTCAGCTAAACTAAAACAATGCCCTTATTAAGAATGCCTCAGGCAACACCTTCAGTCTGTTTCAAAGTAATTGACACCTGTTTGCAGAAAAAGCTTCGATGCTACTGACTATTACAAAGCTATAGACCGTTTTGTCTTGTCAATACCAGAAGCTGGAGATATTTTTAAAAGCAAACAATGAAGTGGTAAAGACATCTGTTGGTAATAACCCCAGTAAGTTGTTTGTATGTTTAAAATAGACCTGCCCAATCACTTGCATATATGTTGTACTAATTCTCTACTGGTTTAGTTCATTAATCTCAAGCAGCTCTGCATTTCCTCATGCCTCATACAAACAGAACCTTTTCCATTTTACTATACTAATTAAGATCCTTACTGCCAAAGTAATGCAGAAACAGTGATCAGCACAATGTAACAGGAGAGAATCACATAGAGCACATGACAAATTTACTCTAAAATGGAAGTGCACAATTAATTTTTCCCAAAATACACAAAACATTTAATTCTCTGCTGAGACGCAGAAAGGAGTCAACACATACTACTACTACTATACAAAGTTACAGCAAATCCTAAATACAAAAAATCCCTTTCGAGTAAAGGCCTAAGAGCATAATGTGGCTAAATGATTCTGTGATCTTAGGATGCACTACAGATCTTCTCAAAGATCTGAAACAAAATCTGTAAGCTTACGATATAGCAAGTAACCTCATATCTAGATTATATAATGATCAAACTATGATACTTAAAGGCAAAACAGTTTTGATTCAGTAACTGCTTACATTCATGCTAGCATTAGATACAAAAGGACAATTTTGATTGTTCTCCTGGTGATTCCATAACAAGCAAGCATTTTCATGTGTCATTTAACATTTATCTGATTAAGCCAGACAAAATGAAAATTCACAAAGTCTTTAGTAATTTGGAAATTATTTAACACCATGTAATAACAGAAAATATTCCAAAGTTTATTACCAGGAATTCATCTTGTCCTACTTAGAACGTTGCCTATATTTTTCCCCAGATTTATATTTTATCATCTCTCAAAGCAGCAATAAGATTATGGGAATATAACCAGCCAAAAGCTAGCAAATAAAAATTTCTGTAAATTTTCAGGTATTTTCCATTACTTAAATGTTACTTTTAATAACAGGAGGGATTACATTCAAACACACAAGTGTTTTAACATGACAGCAATATTTACTGTACTATTCAGAAGTATTAATTATGGTCTGAGAAACATAGGCACTAAGCATTACTAAAAAGTCACAATGACCAATGAGTCTTCAGCTCTCTACCAAAACACGAGTAATGCTTGATTACTTAAGATTTGCTTACATTGCCTTACTACTGTATTTTCATTATATTTTTGTCACAGCAAAACAACTTCACAATGTGAATTTTAAGAATGATGCATTATGCAAAACACACACAGCTGTCTTCAAAGGGATGGTCCAAATGTATGTATTTTGCAGACCTAACCAGAGCAATTTATATAACCTCCATCCCCGGAGGTATAAATTCCTGCCTCCACACATGAGAGGTGACAGGTGACCATGCTTAACACAGGTACCTTACTTCTGCAAAGTAACACAGATTAATTTGCTAATCTTTTTAACCCTAATTGTTTACTTTTTACTTAAAAATAAACTAGGAACAGATACACTATCAGCTGCAGCCTCTTAGAATCAAGGGCAGTAACTAATATCTTGACGCAGCAATTTCACAAAATATTCAAATTAAATGTCAAGAACACATCTTTGTGTGCCTTGAATTATACCCTTTCTGTCTGCAGGAAAAACATGTCCCCAGAAAAAAAAGAGAGTTCTATAATAACTCTCAATTTTTATGTTTCAATGACAAAAAATTTCAACACTGTCAATATGTGAAATGAGATCAGTAATTCTGACAGTTGGTCTCAGGATGTAGCATTCAGAAGGGGGAAAAAGACATTCTTTCCATTTGTTTTAAGACATGTCTTCAAATACTAAAGGCCGAAAAAAGCTTTTTTTGTCAACTAAATACAGTTATATGGAAAAAAAAAATCTCTAACTAAAGGAGCAGCTCTTAAACCAATGTGGATAAAGAAAAGTTCAACCAGTGTCAGCGACATTACAAGACTAAGAACCCAGGATAAGGACACTTCTAGATCAGGATAACATAAGGAACATTGCCTAACCCCAGAATGGGCCCATCTCTGGTGACTTTATCAAAAATAAATTGTACAACAACTTCATAGACAGTGGTGCAAATTTCCCTCACATCAGCAAGTCCTTAGTGAGAATATAGCTGCTGAATATACCGAGTGTCTTTTTATGCTGTTATTTGAATAGAACACACAGAGACAATATCTGAGAATTTATGTAAAAGACTGATTGAAATGTTAAACTTACAGCTGTGGTAAATTGGGTCTAACAAAGGGATCGTTTTCTGCCCCATTCACAGCTTTATTTTTCCTCTGCTTGGGTTCAGAATTGGCAGATGGTGCCTGAGAATTATTTGTAGTTGGAGGCTTTCGCTTGGCCAGGAGCTTTCTTTGCCTTTCAATGTCTTCCCTTTGTTGATTCACCCACTCTTGCTGCCTGTAAACCCCAAAAAAAGCTTTATTAAAGTTTCATCAATTTGCATTTTTTAAAGAACTATCTTTTTAACTCATGAGGCATTTAGAAATTTTAGAAATCTTACTGTACGTGCGAAAATGTTTCCTAGGAGAAAGAATACCAGTGTTCTCATGAGGTGGAAAAATTTAGCTCAAGTTATGGCACAATCAACTTTTTAAATATAGGGTGATTTCAGGGTCTTTTGTTTGGTTGGGTTTTTTTGGTTTTTGTTGTTTTGGGGTTTTGTGCATGTCTGTTTTGGGTTTTTTTTGGGTTTTGTTCATTTGTGTTTTGGGTTTTGTTTTTTTTTTTTTTTTTTGTTTTGTTTTTGAAAGTGTTATGCATGACTTCTGCACTAGAAAAAGAAAAAAATAATCTATCTGAGCTGGTGGATACCTTCTTTTATAACATAAAAAACACCCCCTGACAGCATCAATAGAGAGTACCTGATTTTTTTAGGCCAAATATGGAATTTGATCTGGCCGTTCCCAAATAAATCATCAGTTTGGTTGTACGGCAAAGGATTACAGCTTTTATGCAAAACACATCTACAGACTGTTTTTAAGACTGTTGAGTAAAACAGTGCCCTAGGCAATCTCACAATGCTAAGACTAAATACTGTCCTTCAAAAACTAGAATATTTTTATTCAAAAACTATATATTTTTAAAATATATGTATCCTTCTATCTATATAGCTGTATCTCCAATGAATCAGACTCATTCCCGAAGAACACCTTTGGAAGCACTGCATAATTATTTTACCACTATCTCTGACAGTCTTGCAGAGTCCTTTTCCTTGGCCCCATCTCTGCTGAAACACCTGCTACAGCAGTTCTTTTCCAGGACGGCTCCCCCATCAACTCGCACTAGACCCCATCTGAGGCTGCCAGATTTGTCACTGCTCCTTCACAGCACTAAGGAGCAGGATGCCTGAAAAAGCTGCTGCCGTGAGGATGTGCAGGTGGCACCTGTGTGACCAGTGAGAACTTCACAGACCTCATCTGTCCCAATGACCACCAGTGATAAATGGTTAGCTTCCTGAAAAATCACTGATTTCGTTTTACAGCTCTTCCTATCAGCTGAGTTGAATAATTATGTGCTGCTTATTTACTACATTCATGCTTTTCTCAAGATAGTTAAAACAAAGTGAAACCAAACTGTTTTTTAAAGACACAAAACCTTAGCATTCCCTCAGCTGACTAATGGAGTTCTATACTCTATTCTCAGTCTTCAAAAGGCAAAGCAAACTACAACACATGAAAAGCTGTTTCAATCCGAGAACATTAGTAATAAAAAAATCCACTAGAGGGAAGTAACAATTAGTGAGAATTTTAAGAACATAGCATTGACTAACTTCACAAGATTTTGAAATGCAAAGCCATCTGTCCACTGTTCAGTAAATGAAGCACCATGACGAACTGTTGTAAAATGCCCCAGGCGTAATCTGTCTTGCATGCTCTTCTCTCTGCTTGCCAGCTTCTCCTGTGTGCTCTAAGAAAACAACAAAAAAATTTCATATTTAGTAACACTAAAGTGTTCAAAAAGTCAATAAAACACTCAAGTTTTTTTTTCCTCCAACAGCCTTTTAAGGCAAGGATAAGAGGAAAGTAAATGAAAATATCTTGTAGTATTTATTTATTTTAATTTCTACAGAACTCAAGCATCTGCAGTTGCCACAATCAATATCAGAAGATGATTTATGCACAAAAAAAATAACCTGAGTTCGGCTCAGTTTTCCTACAAAGTTCGCTGTTCTTTGTCATTAAAAAAACACTTGATTTGTAAATACAGAAAAACTGATAGAGTATCAGAATCATAGAGGATACAATTAAGATTCTATCCATACACGTCTTCTACAACACATGAGCCGACTTAGATATCATAAAGAATGCACCTACTATACTTAGCCTGGAAACTTACTTCCTGGAAACAGAGCATCTATGTTACTACTTGTACCAAAGTGACTTGGGGCAGGGCTCTCTGTGTGGGAATGCACTGTGGGCAGGCTTAACTGCAATCAGATATTCACTGGCAGTGACAGAAGCAGATGCCCTTCTTAGAGCCAGCACCGCCACCACAAACATCCTTGGGATGTGACAACTGAGTCTGCCTAGCCTCCTTCAGAGAGGGAAGAGCACTGTGAACACCTAATGCAAGGAAACCTCTTTAATTGTCACAAACGCTTGCTTCATAAGAAATGTCTATGGCCCAAAATCACACACACACAAAAAGTGAGAAGTTGTCAGAATTAAGGATCTTTTTGCAAACAGACTTACAGACTGAAGAAGGGCTTTTCACAAGAAACATCCCTTGTATTCTCAGTCTGAAGGTACCCATCTACTATCATGCCAAGCAGATCTGATGCATCTTTTCCCTGCACTCCCTTCATGCTGGAACTTGAAAAGATCTGCAATCATTTATTTATGACATGCTAGTGAGGAAACTCTCCCTAATCCTCCAATGGCTCTCTTTTTGCCATTGTATATGACAGCAGCATCCAGCAGCGAGCACTAGGGAAGGCACTCGGGCTGTTTACCTTAAATTTTTTTGTATCCTGATTTGTAATAACATGATTTTCTATTAACTTTTTAAGATTTTTTTTTAGATGAGCTATTTTAAAGAAAAGGGAGAGAAACAGGGTATCCGTGTCTTCTACTAAATTGCTGCTAGTTTAAATAAAATGGACATGAAATTTAAAAAAAAAATTCTTTCATTAGTAGTAGTATGAAGGCAGTCATCTTCATTTCCTTTTTTCCATTAATTCTGAGCTAACATGGCATTTTGTCATTTTACATCAAAAATTACCTTAGCCACTTAAGTGTCTGACAAAGAGATATTATCCATCTCCTCTCCATGACAGATTATGTTCAAAAATTCTTTTATCCACTGTGATCTTACAATTTGTCCAGAAAATACACCATATACTAAATTCTTAACTTTCATGCTTTGCTATATCTTGAATTACTTACAATGGGTAAATCCTTAAATTAAAAAAGGTACATCTACCACAATCTCAAAAAGGCTAAACATTTTATGTAGCTTATTCAGGTTTATAAAAGTACTGCCAGATAGAGATCACGGATATGAAGTTTCAATCTCAAGCAACTAATGTAAAAAAGTAGAAGTGAAAATGAGGGATCATAATGGAGTTTTACTGCCATCTCCCAGCTTTTATCACAAAGATTTTAAGAGCAGTAAACTTACCTTTTCAATTAGAAGCTTCTTGCTCATTGAAATACATTTGTTTAACCTTTCTTTGTATTTTTCAAGTAGCTTTTGTTGTTCATCTATTTGTCTTCTAAGATCACAATTAGCCTAATAATAAAATATGAAGAGGTATATTGAAAAACTATTTTTTAAATCAGCTGTCAGAAAATATATACATCTACTTTCACATTACTAAAGTAAGGAACACATATAAACACATCTATTTATCTGAAGAACGATTTCATTTCACAAATCTATGCCAGTCTGCAGAAGGATGCCTTGCTTCTCTTTTATTTCCTTTACATTCTGTATTACAGAGCATTCAGCACATAGAGAATATATAAAACCTCTGTACCAATCTCTTGTTCAGCTCTCCACTTAGGGCTCCACTTAAATTTTAACATCAGATCTTTATATATGATTTCTGAAGTCATGTGAATCCTAACATCTTCAATTTAAAAGAAAGCAAAAATTTCATAATGATCAAAGTTTCAATTATCGGAGCAGGAAGTTTAACATATTTCCTGTGTTCCAGTTATATTTAACTTACTACTTTAAAAATCTCACAACAATATTATTTTGATTAAAACAAGTTTTTTTTAAAAAAGTTTAGGGTTATCTAACCCACCTGTTGAACATGTGTTAAAACAGTCTACATACACAATTTCATAGTATATGATGGCATGGGTTAACACTTTTATGTATTGTACATATGTACATACACATACAAACACTAAACATTCTACAACTTGTGAATACAGGTTTGTTTCATATTTCATGTTACTATATATCACCTCTCCAATGCCTCCTTCAAGAGCATAAGCATTAAGATTTTTTTTCTGAAAACAGGTCTTAGAGCACAGTATAGCACAGTTTTCATACTAGAAGTAGTTATTCATTGCCTGTAATTATTTCTGGCACAATCACCTCCATTCTGAAAATGCCAACAGTTGTTCCACTGATAAGGGCTATTCACAATTAGAACCAAAAAAACCCCCAAAATCACCCGTTAGGTGAATTAAATTAAGAATTTAAGGAATTAATCAACTGCCTGCAAACCACATTAGCTTTCTTTGCACCTTCAGAAGTCTGTTAACATATTTAATCATTAACAAGTCGTAGTACAGAAGCTGAAAAAAAATCTGCATTTCATTATATAGACTTCTTAGATTTAAGAAGAAAATTACAAAAACTAAAAACTTGTTATACCTTTTAATTTAGGTAATTTTAAAAAAATCTAAAATATTTGCCTCATATTCAGTCTGTTGTTCTGAATAAATACCTTTACCCCATGGCCAACACTTACCCTGAGTAAGTCATCTATACGACCTTCTTTCTTTTCCAAGTCTTGATTTTTATTACTTTCTAGTGCAGCTAATTTCAGCATTGTGAGATCAGTCTAAAAAGAATATTTTGAAATATTTATCCTTTCCTTTAACAACTACAGCATGATTCTCTTATGTTTGTTAGGAAGAGAAATAAACTACTTTAAAACATTCAACAAGACCAGCAAATCTTATTTTCAGGTGTTTTGGAAGTGTCATGACAGGTTTTGATTCAAAACTGCTTTCCCTCTTCATGAGGACAACTGTGAACAGTTGGGACAAACCATTAACAGTATTAAAATATTTCATCACCAACTGAGAAGTTATTGTTCATAAAAAAGCATAAAAAACAGGGCAAGAACGTAAATGTCAACTAATTAATTTCTCTGTATTGGTCAACAGGTGCAGCAACCTTTTCTGACTAACATGTGAAAGATAGAACAGATCACATCAGAAATGGCAGAGAGAATGAAACAGTTGCTTTCAGCTTTCAGACACACGTCAGAACTGTGTGTTGATCATTTTGATTGCCATCTCATTTTTCTTTTTCAATGTCGGATTTTAAATGCAGTATGACAATGGCAGCTGTCAATTCAAATACTGCCTGAAAGAGCAGCCTCTACTTCTAAAATCACACAACAGCTAAAATCTCGAGGAAAAACCTACCAATGACATGGTCATCTACGTAATCAAGAAGTGCAATGCTGGGAGCCGAGCAACTGCAGAATACAAAACTCACCAGAGATATTTAAATTATGAGCTGCTGAACTTAACAGGAAAATGCGTTGGCAATTTTAAAAAGCAAAGCTTTCAAAAGCCTTTAAGAATTTAGAAGAAGTTAAAAGAGAAAGAAATAAACATAACTACCTTTTTTTTTCCTGCAGTCTGAAGTGATATAGGATAGCTCTACTCAAAAAGTTACCTGAGTAATCTTAATAGATAATTGCTTTGGTTGTGTGAGAGGGTGGTCCCCAAAAGCTAATGAAGTAGGAGAGGGACTATTCTGTCGAACCTGAAAGGAATGAAAGCAAAGTATTTTAGATACAGCTATAATATTTAATTATGAGCACAGCCTTGTTACAACTCTTGGCAGGAACATCACAAAGAATAGAGAAACAAGGTATTTTTCTTACACAAGCTACTACTTGGAGCATTGCATTGAGAGCTATCAGTACGGCATTACATATCACTTGCAGTTCAGGAAGGATGCAATATATTCTCTAAGAAAACTAAGATTGTCACTTTTGGGAAACAGACTGAAAGATTTAAGAGAATACAAGACTGACATACGGTGATGTCAGTCTTACACAGACTTATTTTTCTGATCCTGAGCTTTCACAACTCAAGAATAATGTGAGTTATTTTTGGAGTGTTTAGTTCTCATGGGAGAACCAGAGAGGGGAAGCTGGTGCAGATCAGAATCCTGTTAATGAACCTAGTTTGTGTGAATGAGACCTTTTTCAAGCCAAATTCCACAATCTGTATTGCACTCCATATTGCTGGCAAGACCAAGAGGATGCCTGAAGTTGAATGTACATGGAATAAAAGCTGAGGTCTACCATCAGAGAAAACAAATCTTTTCTGTAACTGGCAAAATTTGTTTGGCCATTTAGAATAACACGTTGGTAGGCTGAGCACTGAAACTGTGCTTATGAGAAGGAAAAAAATGAATTAGCACGACCAAAGAGAATTTTAAAGGCAGATTAGGTATCAATTATTTAAAAAATTATGATTTATCAAAAACTGAGCTTTTAAAGTCCCAAGTTAGGAGTTCACGTTTCCTTATAAGTAACAAAAACCCACTCCTTTTTTGTGTGAGGCCTATGAATAGATGTCATTACAACATTTTAACATTTATTCAACATTTTACATAACTACTTTGTATTTAAGAAGATGTTTAAGAAAAAATGACCCAGTGTTAATAGAAAAATTTAGCTTTAATACTTAATTTGATTTTTTCCTGTTGGAAGAATGAACTCTTTCCCAGGACTCGTTCCTTTCAAAACTCTCCCCTTGAATACAGATTATTTTTACTTTTGCTATTTTTAGACTATAAAACTATCTCCAGCAGTTATGAAGTTGACAGACTTACAGAAGAAGGAGCGGAATGTGAATTCTGAGGAGAGCGGATTGCAGGGGGTACGCCTCGCACTGGACTCGAGCCGTTTCCACCTTGGTACTGTAGAGCAGACATGGCCCTCCAATTAGTCAATCTTCTCAAAATACATTCTACATCTACTGAATGATACAGCTCATCTGTACACAGAATTCGTAAATCAGATTGTATTACTTTTATTAGTGCAGCCTTTAGCTGTTTAAAGAAAAGTGTGAAAGGTAATGGGGTTTGTATTTTAGTTCAGGTTCCACCAAGAGATGCCTGCATCTCTGATTCAAGCCTTAATAGTCAGAAGTTTCCGTAAAGAAAAAAGAAGCAATCTCTCAAGAGGCCTGTCCATTACAACCAAAAATGCTGTAACATCCAAAAAAAAGGTAAAAGGATATTTCAAAAGGAAATTTTAAAACCAAGGTAAATTTTACAAAATTCTTACCTCAAAATAGTCACTAATCTTGTGACCACGTCCCCCAATATTCTTTCCTGCAATAAACACAGTAATACATTAGAACTGGCTACATAAATTACTTGTAGAGGTGTCTTACATTTTTACCTATAAAGTAATTATAGCAAAATCTTACCACTTCTTAATTGGTTTTCTTTGATGTGGCAATACATGATGTCCCTATGTAGGAAATTAAGGGACTGGCCAAAACAAAGGGATTTTCATATTCCATTCATTGAGAAATCAGATATTAAGTCACCTTCAATTCCTAAACCAGTTTAGAGTGACTTAGAAGAAACCCTAGACCTTTTCTAGATAACATGAAACTCATCTCTCATCCTACAGATCAAACCTTTAGCTCTAAGTCCCTCCCCTTTTCAAGCACTATCTCAAAGTTCACCCACTTCTAAAGTATCAAATTAACCAAGTCTATTAACATTATATACTCCAGGTGAGTTATTAGGCCCAAATGTCCTGCCCAAGGATTTTCCTCAGTGCCAGTAACAGTGAGGGCATAGAGGATGACAAGTATTTCCAGTCCTCTTAACCTGATTATGAACTGGGTAACTCACAATGTTAACTAGGGAAACAAAACACCAGAGAATGAGATTAGAATTCATCTTAAATGCATTGATATTTGAGGAGAACTAACATGAACTGTATTGCTTCAACATGAGGACCTGACCCATTTGTGGCATTCCGGAGATGGCACCTATACCTTATCCAATGCACAAATGCTTTCTTCTGTTCAGCCCTAAGATGACCAATAAATCTTAAGACTCTTTTTCTCCTGTGTAAGTCAGGCTACCTGTTGGGAAACATCTTGGAAATGGACTACCGTTCAAAGCTTTTTACTTTATAGAAAGAAATTTTTGCAATACATTAGGAGATCATTACCCATTGATCCAGAAATTCAATTTCTACTTTTAGCAAAGATTTTCAAGCTTTTCTGTTGTTTCAACCCCGATGAATTCTCTCTAGTCCAATATACCTCTGTACTGACACTGCTGCATAACGCTGTATCACTAAGAAGTAACACAAAAAACCAGAAACATTTGGCAGCCCTTTTTGTGTCAAGACTTTTAACAGAAAAATTTAGATAAAATAATTCCAAGACCTAGAACAGCACACAGACATCTTCTCCAGTAGTTACCCAGTCAGTGTGCGTATCACTGCTACTTCCCTCCAGCCAATTCTTTACCTACTCTGTCATTCTGCTAGTGATTTCTGTCTTCGTGCTTAATTCTCATATATCACTTTATCGAATTAAAATTTGCTTTCATTCAGATAAATGTGACAGACTACATTCCTTTTCAGTATAGAAAAATCTATCTGATGTCATGTTACAGAAATCTGCACTGAAGAAATACGTCAAATTATTTCGGCACAGCCAATTATGAACAGATTTACACTGATTTATCCCACATTCCAATTACCTCTATGTTCTAAACAATCATTTTCTTCAACATTTATAGATTAATTTACATAATCAATATCCTGGGTATGCAATATACAAGAGATTGATTTCTTGTTTCTTTTTTCCAATACGATAGAAGTGAACTATTTGCTGTGCTTCGACTATACTGTACCACTCCAAGAGGCTGCAGCTTCTTAGGCCAGCTCCTTGAGAATATTGCAGTGCAGACTATTCAGTTTCACTGCTGCTGACAGTAAAACAGTAATTATAAGACATTATAATCGTGCTTTCTATATTAAAAAGTTCCGAAAATTTCCATCATCTCTAATTTCAACACTCATTAGTAACAGGAAGGATAAGCTACTAGAACAATGAAAATGGGAAATTTCACTCAGGTTCTTTGAACAAAGCAGGTGTCTACAAAGTAACACTTACAAAGAAATTAATTTTAGTCAAACTACATAATTCTTCTACTAATAGTATGCTGCATCACAAAGACTTTCAGATATGGAGCCCATAGATATATATCTGAAGTGACATTTTCTAGCTTAGTTAGAATGAAAAATAAAGCTGATATAGATGTTATCAGAACTATTTCTGCTCCCCTTCTGATGAATTTTTGTCTAGAGGTTAAATTTCCACCAGCCCTTGCCCAAAAGACACTCAAAGAGAGGAATGACAAAAACTAAACTTTGTAAATATTAAATCAGAAACCAGTCTCATCATGAGTTCCCCACCCTTCTAGACAACTACAATCTTTCATAGAAAAGGAAGAATAAAATTCAATTTTTATATATACCTGTAAAACAAGCATCAGATATTGTAATTGGCAATCCCTTTTTCCCCTTATCTACTGAAAAGAAATTCAAACCACAAGGTATTTTGCATGAGAAGTGTTGCTGTAATTCTTAAAAAGATTACAGAGTTGTATCATAGCTGCGAGTTACACAGGCAGTAGCTAATGATTCTTTTGGGTAATTAGCAGTCCAGTTCACGTTCTACTTGCCCATCCCTTCCAGTGACAAATGGGAGGGTGAGAAGGATACATAACTTACCATCCAAAACATAACATCCGTCTTACATAAGCAAAAATACAGAATTTTTAAGGCTAACAGCCAAAACTGTGTTACATGCAATTACTATCTAGTCAATTTATATTATAGTTTACCTTGGCTGCTTTCACTCTGAGTGTCTGCTTTTCTTTTTCTTCCCCTGGAAGGTTCTGACTGTTTCTTCTCTGGAGTCTACAAACAACAAAAAGAACATGATGCAACATAAGCTCTATTTATTTATATTATTGCTATATTATTGTGAAATAAATTTAAATCCTCATCCATAAAACATGATTTCACAATTCAGCAGGGATGTAATTTCAGATCATAGTTAAACTAGATAATATGATCATTGGTCAATCAGGTAAGTACAAGCTAGAAGAGATATTTAAGAAAGTGGGAAGTAGTTCTTAAATTAGTTCCCAAAAGGCAATTCCACATATTAATTGTTAAGCAATTACTCCTTTTCATCCATTCCAGGGTTTATGAACACCCAATTTTGTTTCATTTATGTCTATATTTTACCAAGATCTCTGTATTTTAGTGTGGGTGTTTTAAAGCTTAATACTTAAGTGAAATAACCTGATTATTGATGGTGTTTTCTACACACTGCTGTAGCATAAACACAAAGTACTAGTGCTTCAACAGGGAGCCAGAAGCGCAAAAGATACTTCCAAACTAATAAAAACTGTATTGACTTCTAGAGTCTGCTGAGAATTAGAAAGAAAAAGAGGAAAAAATAGCAAAAATTGCTCAAAATGTTACTATCTATCCACTTGGAAAGTGTTGTCCTCCCCATACACTTTTATCTCAAGAAAAAGGCAGAAAAGCATCAATGATAAGTGAAAAAATACAAATCTGTTAATATTTATGTAAAATTTTTCTATACAGTTGCCTAGAAATTACAATCAGCATGTACAACACAGATCACAAGAAAGGGCTGTGATCAGAAGCATCTCTGAATTCTATTTGCTCCTCTTTGATCTGAGGATTCAAACCAGTTAAGTCTCCCCAATTTAAGTTAAGCAATACAAGCTGCTCTCGTTCAAGGAAAGCCTATTGCAGCTCTGCGTGTATTCTTCATGGTGCCTCACACATAACTGGAGAAAGCATAGCAGACATTACACGAACTATTTTACCAGTACTATTTTACCAATAAATCAAAGGTCCCTAATAGCTCGGATTAAATCTGAGATCAGAGACAAGATGCTTCATTTTCTCATGACACCATCATTTTATCACTTTATTGTATCTGTCACTTGGTGCTCCGAGTATGCTTTCTTAATGCAGCAAATTATACCAACATTCAAATTTCAACCATCAGTAAAATCATTTCAAGGACATTTCAAGTCCAAAATCTTCATGTGGATATGCCCAAATATAAATTTACTACAAATATCCAACAGTATTTATGTTGGCAAGAACCACTTTAAGCTACCTGTGACCACTAGAAAATTATTAGTCTATAAAAGAACCAGCAAGACAAGAAACATCTTCCTTACCTATACTATGTATTTTTTATGTATTTTGACTCTGTGTGGAGCTTCATAAAAATATCTTTGGAATTCTTACAACTGTAACTTTTGTAAACTGTTGTAACAACTACGAGGTTATAAATTAAGTTCAAATTAAATATATTTTATTTTAAATAAACTCATCCAACTGACATCCACATCTTTTACAGTGCTATCATACATTAGCAAACTATATAACACAGACTCCTGGAAATGAAGTTATCTCAAGACTATTGATTCTAAAAGCAGAAAGCATAGCTTAGAAATTTTACTTTAATAATTTGGAACTATTGCCAGTTAAATAGGTAACATTAAGCTATATTTCCACAAACTAAATTGAAACTACTTAACCAAGCATTTTCATGTTACTGTTGTTCTCCAACTTTTGATTTTGCAGTTAAATTCTAATGCAATCATTTCTACCTACCATATCAAGCAAATAAAAAAAAAAAAACCAAAAACAAAAGGAAAAAACCCAAAAACAAAAACAACAAAAAACCAAACCAAAACAAATAAAAACAAGCAAAACCAAAACTAAGTACCAAAAAAACCTTTTAAAAGCTAATCAATGACAAAACACGTAAGATTCCCCCCACCAAAACTAGTTTCCAGCTGCTGTGGCTCGTATTTAAAAAACAGCCATTTAAAGAGGTTTATAGTTTAAAATCTCAAATAATTCATAAATGTCTATTTCCTTAAGCTCTTCTGATTTCTTCCCGTGTTTAATTTAACCTTCCAAACTAGAAAGTACTAGCACACTAATGAGGTTATTAATGAGGTTACTCAAAAAGGTCATGTTCCCCTTTTCTAAGCACAAAATTCACATGATAATGTACAGCACACATCAATCACTAGAAAATGTACTCCAAAATCCTTCCTAATGAATGGAGTCATATGAATTACAAGAAACTGAAGACTAATGGGGCTGGGGAGTATCCTCCTGATAAATGAAGAATGAAGCTACTTTCTGTAGCTTCCAAAGTATTTACATATAGCCAAGATTTAGAATAAAATCTTACTATTTTATAAGCAAGATAAAGTTTTAAAGTTATCGAATGCTAGATTGTATTATATTAGAGTTATATTATATACAATATAATATATATTTATAATATATATATATATTGAAGTCACACACAGCCTGGCATATTAGCAGAGCCTCATACATCTTGGTCTTGATCCTAGTTTTCCCCTCAGTTTCACTGTGCTTCCCCTGAGTCTTCTCTTCACATTCGCAGTTTTTTAATGTGTCACTTCATGATGAAAGCACAGAGTAATGACATGAATGTATCATCACGGTTTGATCAGAAATTTACATTCTTGCTAGAAATTAATTTCAATGATTCTGAGATCTACACATCTACTTTTTTGTTTTCCTCCCAAAACCTATTGTAATACAACAGTGCTCTCTCAACATCAAATGATGGGACTGCTTCCCAATGAGCAAGTCTTCTTATTTCCACACTACCATCACTATTACTATGAAACCTTCAAGGTCACACTATTAAAACAAACAAAAACTAACAAAACAATCCCACAACCTGTTTGCAATACTAAGATCTACAGCTTACTTTTTATGGTACTTTAGCATATAAGTAACCAGATGTAGTTTTAAGAACTGTAAAAATTTATTAACATACTTGCTACTACAATTATAATTTAAGTGAATACTATTAACAACTTTTGAAAAAGAGTCAAGAAATTGTATTTCACTACTCAATGTCATTAAGACTCATCCTTCACTGTGCAATGGAGCACTGGACTTCTGTGCAGGGACATTTTCAAAAAAGAAGTCTATTTCTATTTTAGAATACAAGTCTTAGAATATCTAAAAGACAAAATATTATCCCTACCCAGAAGCACGGCTTGAGGTTAAAACACTGTGCAGAGACTTTCAAACTTGGAAAAGCTTTGCCTCTGTATCTCATGTATACAACTGTAAAATAACATTTTCCTACACTGAAAACTTATTACACATATAGTCGGTGTTCTGAGATCACTCAGCTACTCATAGACATGTTTTTCTGTCAAGGAATTGCAATAATGCATCATAGCCTTCAGGCCACTGCAGCACATTTCCATTCCCACACCTACTTCAGAACTGCATCACTGCCCAGAGTATTTCTAGGAAAAGCCATGAATAAAAACAACAGGCAGACAGAATCTTCTGGTTAAGAAAACAGTCTATGCAGTTGAATGCATAATCCAGCTGGGAAAGGTGAGGGGAAAAAAAACCACAGCAGAGATTTTTTCAAGGGGAAAAGAAATCACACATACAGAACTTTTATTTATAAGGTATCAGCTTTGGGAACCAATTAAATTTACTTGCTGGCAGCCCAGTAAAAAAGCGTCTTGTAGTGACTGAGCAAATGAACAATTAGGCCCCAAAGCAAAGCTCTGACATGTGAAAATAATGTCAACAGCACACTCCAAACAACTGTCTCTCCAGCATGACACACTGTCACACAGGGTCTAGCCTACGCTAGAAATTCACTCTTGGTTACAATGGGTTTAATCTTGTCCATGCAATCTGTGACACACGGAGGCAAAACTGTCAGAGGGACTCACTGACCCCAAAATAGGTAAATTCTAAGAGTATTTATTTATTTATCCTACAGTACAACTGTAGTATTAGTGCAACTATGTCAGTGCTCATCACTAAGAGGAAAATATTCTACTCAAGGGAAGTCTGAGCTCTGTACATTAAAACCTAATAAAAGCATGAATCCTTTTTTTGGATTACAAACTGGATTTAGGTAAGAAAATACACAGTCACAACTGCAGCTTCTACAAATAAAGATGATGGCTACTGTCTGTCCTTGGCATAAATCTGTATTTTAAAAGAAAACATGGTTTCTAGAGTACTTTCAAGGATTCATCCAAAGACCAGTCGAAGTCATCTGTGCTGATGAAACACTTATGAAACAAAGACAGCAAACTATTTAAGCATTTTCAGCTCCAAAAGCTGTACGTATCCTCAAACCATGACTACACAAATAGAGAAGCAGAAGCAGCTAGTTTCATGACCAAAAATCCAAAGAAACTGACTTCTACCAGTCATGGTTCCTCTTCCAAGATATGGTGTCTTTCAGTAATTTATGCTCTTTCCTATCAGAGTAGTCTCCATTTTACTTTAAAAGCTTCTATACAAAATAAGGCATCATAGTAGAATAAAAAAAAATAACTTGTTAGCATCAAAATTCTGAGGTAATAATGAATCTGCAGCATATACTTACCTCTGATTCTTTATCACTTAAAGATCCCAAACTTCCAAAGCTGTGATTTGAGCTCTCGTTATTTGTTGAGGCCTACCAAGACAAATAAAATACCCAACATTATACACAGAATTATAAAACATAATCCACTATTATCACTCACAGTTACAAGAAGTAACAGTCATTTCATGCTCACATGGAAAAATTGATTAACTATAGAGCACTTGTGACTTGCAAGGGGGATAAGAAGTTTGAGAGGTGGATATTTTGACAGGGCACAGAAAATTCTGAATTTCCATTGCTTTTAAGCCAAGTAAAACCCTAGCATATTCAAAACCATTGAAGAAAGTGCTGGAGACTACTAAAATTTTTCAATTTTTGAAGAAAAAGAGGTTTTTAATTAAAATAGGTTTTATTTTTCTGTCATGGAATAGATTTAAAAAATAATCTTTGCAACTGTCTAGTCTGTCTTGGAGAAAATTAAAACCTATTGACAGTATTATTCTACCTTCTTAAAACAAATTATTTTCCACAAAGCAATAAATTTATGTGAGGGAAGAAAAAAACCAACAACAAAAAACCCACCCAAACAGCGAAATAGTCCCAAATTACAGTATTTATTAATAAATTTACTAAGGCTGATTTATTCAGAGATCTTTTGAACACAGCATGGCACTAGGACATTTTAACGAGTCATCATCAACTGAGTGTCCTTTTATCAAAAAAACCCCACCAAAAATCTTACACTGATGGACTGGTCTCTTCTATATAGGAAGACAGAACAAATACTTTGAAGTGAAACTGATGCCTAAAGAGGCCAACATAGAAACAGAGACTGGACAGGAGTAAGGGAATAAAGGTGGTTGTTTATTTGAAAGGCCTTCAGAGGTACACCCTGGGCAGGCCAAAGGCTACACCCAAGATGGATGACAGGTCACGAGCTCTTCACACTTTTATAGGTTTGGTCCATTTGCATATCAACCCAATTTCACCAATTAAACTTTAGCTAATGATGTAATTTCCCCTCAGCTTACCCCCCTTCTCAAGTTGCTGGGTTACACATTTTGGGCCTAGGACGGGCTGGGTGTCCTTGGAGAGCAGCCTGGAGAGGCTTTGTTATGTCTGTCTTAGCATGAGAGCAGCAGCTCACAGGCTACAGGACACTGCAGAGTTACACACTGGGAATGCAGAATTTGAAAAATATAAAAGTTAAAACCTAAGGCAGCAAAACTAGCTCCAAAGCAGTTTGCTCCCAAGCACTAAATTCCAGCCCTGTATCAGTTTGCAGGACAGTACTCACCTGTGACATCTTCTGAATAACTAGATCATCTCTGAATTAAAATTTCCAGAGAAATGTTAATTAAATACACAAAATTTCCATGTATATTTTCACCCCCAGGGCAGTCCCCAGTACAGAAATACCTGTACGTAGTTCTTCCTTGCACTGTGTCGGTATCTGGTCATTGGAGTCAGCTAAGACAATCTCAGTAACCTCTATTTGTATTTCCAACCTTGCTTACTAAAGAATTTGAACATGAGGGGCTTTTTTCCCCCAGAAATTCCAAAACTCTTCAGGAAAACGGTTGATAAGGGTAACCTTTCAAAATGGTATTCCCAATAAAATTAAGAGTCCGTTTCAATTTAATTACTAGAAGAATATAATGACCAAGAATATTTCAAAAAATAACCATTAAGTGCAGTTGCAAGCTCTGTATTGTCTTGCTAGTTTAGGAAAATGAGAATCTGGTACGTGGGGATTTGTATACAAAGAAGTTTCTTATTTTGGCCTTCAAAGTGAAGGCAGACCAATGGATATTATATTTATACCTCACACTTTCCCAGTTAACCTCTGCACATCAGATCAAAAATGTTTTATCAGTTTTTTTTAATAAGAATCAGATAAGCCTGTCTGAACATCCCCCACCAAGACTAAAGACTATATTTTTAAAAAGTGTTTTTTTCCAAACACAGCCCAGATCAGCTACTACGCTTCATGTTATCTGCATCGATACACTGAATGGTCACAAATAAAAGAAATACAAAAAAAACTGATATAATTGTCATTTTACTGATGGTGTAACAAATCACAGGACTAGAGGGTAAGAACAACAGTGTCTTGGATGAGGATCTGCATCTATCAGAAAACAGTGGTAATAGTATCCTCTGCAAACACTTATCAAAGCATTTGATAGTATTAAAAAACAGCCCACTTAATCTAGCTATCCATTTGGAAACCAACTGGATGAGATACACATCTTGGAATGCATCAGGGACAAGAAACGTATTTTTTCCATGGCAGAGTAAAAAAGGAAATTAGTTATTTTAAATTTCTTTTTCTGGCTAACGTGGATGAACAAACTGAGAATGTGAAAGTGGAATGTAATTTGGCCAACAGCTGAAATCAGCTGAACAACAGATAACAAGAAAAAGACTTGAACAGATTTATGGAAATGGTAAGCAGTGACTCACAGGGGATCAAAGTTTAAAGAAGAAGAACCCCAAGAAACTTGATAATACCTTTAAAAAAAAGTATTACACACAGAGCAGTAGACAGATTATGAGGAGGAAAAACTTGCAATAAAGCAAGGGACCAAAACAGCTGTATCAAAAGCTAAAAGTTAAATGAAACTAAAAGTACAGATCTAGTAAAGAAAAAGGATAAATAGTAATTTGAATTATGAGCAACTACCTGAGCTATTAAAATGAGATAATTAATCAGGGGAGTAAGCAGTACTAGAGAACCCAAGGAATAAATAAACAAAGATGGGCCAGAATTATTGTGTTTAATTTTAAGCATAAGGTATGTCAAATATACAATTTTGCAATCATAATGAGAAGATAACTAAACAGCGCATCAACGTCACTGTGTCAATCCAACCTCATTTCTTCCCCTGACTATTTAACTCACTTCTTGGTTTAAACTGTAGTAACAATTCTGTCACCTTTTTACAGCTTTGTGACAGTTACCTTCATGTCACTTTCCAAAGCAATTGAGATATGACACAAGATCACTATACAATAATTTCAGTTCTGTGTAGTTTGTTAATAGTCATCAATACATCACATGTCTTCAGAAATTTCATCCATGTCTGCTACCAGGAAGTATTTTGTTCTGTAATCTATACCGGTAACTAAAATACAGCATAGGAAGCTAAAAATACTACAAGTTTGCGTAAAGCACTTAAAATATGAGGACACTGCAAACACTCTGGAAACAGAATTCAGAAGTAATTTAGTCATGAGGGAAATGCGCCTAAAAAAATTGGTATTACATCTTTTTAGTATCAGTTTATTAAGTACTATACTTGATGGAGAACATTCAAATGCACAAATACAAAATGGAGTACTTCTGGCTAGACAATAGTATTGCAAAAATCAGTCTTGGAAGCTGAAGCCATGCAACATAGAATATGCAACAAAGACAAATTTATTTTGCAGATGTATTAACTGAAGGTTAATGTACAACACATGGAAGGTAATTATTTAGTGTTCATAAGGTTCTTCCGCAAGTGTTGCATCCTGGCTTAGATACTAAAGGCCAGAAAGTCTACAATGAAAGTAAGAGAAATTGACATAAATGTCCGCAAATGTTGAAATAATTTGTTTACCTCTATGTATTAATCATCAAAAAAGTTTAACCTTAAAAACAGAGGTCACACCAGACTCCCTGTGTCTATTTTAAGCTGAACTGTAAGTAGATGCTCATCTGCAGCAGGGACAACTTCACCTAAATACTGTGAAAATCTTCCATCTCTGATCACATGTGCACTACAGCAAAACCTCAAAAGAGCCTGTATAAGCTCATTCTTCTTCAGTGTTTTTAAGAACAATTCAATGTCCACATCACAGAAAGGTTCAGGATAAACAATCCTATCTCAAAGCAAAATAACAGACTAACAAGGATTTTTCTGAGAGCCACTTTCAACCCAATGTTTTCATAAGTAATGGACAATATGAAAATGAGATGGTATGAGATAAATTAGTATTTCAAAGATGGCAGATCTGAATGACTGCTCTTAGGACTTACTTTAGCTCCAACACTGCAACTTCCAGTACTCCCAGTGCTGCCACTTACTACTCCTGTGAATCTTGCCTCTAACAATTCTTGTCTTCTTGGGTCCAGGCTATGAAGTTCATCCATTGCTCCTAAAAAAAAAATATATATATAGTTCATTACATTTCCTAATATTTGCAGTGGAACATTTTACAAACAAGCCAAACATACCACTGGCCTATGCAAAGGAAGGATTTGTACCCTCAACTTGACAATGACTCACCATCTGTTACCTAATAACCAAAGCACTCAAGGAATTACAAAAATTTTGTGGAAGTTCTGCATATCAGAACAGCCTTGTCAATTCTGGTTGAAAACTAGAACCTGTTAGAGGCATGTAAGACACAGAGTCTGCAGTATGCAATACGCCAACCAGGCAATTATTTATAGATTAAAAACTAGCTGACAGGAACAAAGTATTTTCCAGCATAAAACCTCCCAATCCTGCAATGCATTCTGCAACGCTCTTGTTTTCTGTATTATTTACATGTTAGACTATCAATGTCAAAGATCAACAAGGAAGAATTATAGACGAAAAAAAAGGAAAATCAGAAGGTAGATCACAGTCCTCAACACATGCAAAGGAATGCAGTGTTATATGGAGGTCCAAAGGTCAGAGAAAGAAGGAGCAGGATCAGCAATAAAAGGGAACCAAGAATAACAGAGACCCTTGCAGAGGTGACGGCTTTGACAGAGCCCTGTAAATGGGGTAAAGCAGTGCTGCTGGCATCGGCAGGGAAAGTAAGGTGGAAGGAAATGGAGGAACAAAAGGAGTTTCTGATGAGCTCAGCCTACATGAGTAGGCTGCAACATGATGTGCAGCTTCCTAATTTGTATTTAAATCACTTACGGCTGTTTAATGAGTCTGAAAGATGATGTAGACAAATAAGTCTTCCGTATTTACACAAACTGCGTTTTGTGTTTTTATCTTTTCATCTACTTGAACATTCAGTTTATCTTCAATTGGAAACATTTCAGTTGCTTTATTTTAAAGAAGATATTTCACGTCAAAGTCTTTATGCGCTATTGTAATAGCACATCCTTCAAGTACCACACAGTAAAATAGCCTCAATTTTTTCCGACTAAGACACAACAAGTTGGTGCTTTTCAGTCCCACAGGACAACACAGCAGTTGGTGCCATGAAAAAAACTTTTGAAATTTAATTTTTGTGAAAACTAGTTTGCAAAGTTTAACTGCTGCTATAAACCTCTACCCATCAGCTAAACATTCTAACCAATGCACCAACATAGCTTTTCCCTCACTATTAATAAGTCAAAAGACACTTTCTTATAGGACTCTTGAGTATCTCAAAATCTTCAGCATTCAAGCCTTAGACAGATCTTTCTCTTCCTGACATTTTGGCCACTCCTGGCCATGGAGCTAGCCCCTCTGGTAGGGAAAGTACTGCTTCTGCTATTTGGCTAATTCAAGTTGCCCTTGCTCCTGTAGGAAGGCAGATGACGGCAAGTGTGGAGTCAGCGCTCCTTTACCACAGAAACTGGTAACAGACCTCCTCTGATGGAAGAAAATCACACCAAGACATAAACACCTGGTAAGGAAACATTCAGGAAGTACGTTTGTGGCGGAGTCTTCTTTTGAAAAATCAAACTACGAGTGGCAGGTTGGAGACACCACATTTTTTTACTACACCCAAACTCAGCCATACGTACAGCTGGAGGACTCTTTTCCAACAACGCTGGGGAATTACACAGTTTGAAACTGCAGCTGGCTCCTCTGCAGTTGTAACACTGCTTCTGAACTTGCCTAGTAAAAATGTCTCCAATTTCTACATCCTTTAGATTGTAAACTCTCTGGGTTAAAAACTGTTTGTATATGTACTGTATACGGAGTGCAGAACAATCAGGAATCCTCTTTAAACTCTTGCTTCCAAAATCGTGCTTGTATACTGCTTTCAAGGGTTTCTATAACAAATTGAACACTACTCATACGCACAAAAAGTATTTCTTACAATTATTGACTGTGTAGTAAGGAGATATGTATGTATTTTTTTTTAAAGCAGATATGTATAGCGTATCTTTCCTAGTATATGAGGTATGTAATCTATACCTTAATAAGAAAGTATTGCTCTGAAAAAGCATAAGAAATTAATCACAACAGATTTGTTAGGAAAGTTTAAATGATTATTATTTTGCCATATAACAGTAGAAGTTTCTAAGTGTAAGCCAGTCTGGAAAAAAGCATTTCAGTTTACCAAATAAACCATTTAATGAAGCAGGTCTAGCAGTATTTTGATGTATTAGTCTATTTGATAGTCACTGCCCACAAAAGTTCAGCGATCATTTAAAATTACTGATGTAACTCCAGCAATTACAAAACCACATGTACATTACAGAAATAGATACTACCATACCTTACACTATTTTGTGAAACGTGGGAAAGCAATAACCACTGTGGATACAGCTAAGGCTCATCTGAAGTACTGCAGGTCTCATGGACTGTGTCTAGACACTAACGCACTAAAAAGATCAGCACCCCTGGCTTAAGTCACTGGTCAGAATTTTGACGTAGCAGCTAAAGGGGCAATCCACAGCACAGATGAAATACAACCCTTTTTTTTCTGCTCAGATTTTGGAGCCTATACACACTAATGAATGCACTGCATTCTTTTCACTATTTCTGCTGAAATGTTTTTTTGGTATTATGTAAGGGGGTTGTATTTTGGTTCGGTTCTTGTTATTGTTAAATATTCAAAACCAAAAAGCAACACGCGCTCTGCTATCTTTGTGATTTGAAGAACAAGACAGAAAAGCTGGATTCAAACCTTCTTACAACAGAGAGAAATCCCAGGAAGGATCCCAAGAACTACCTTTCTCATTCGTGTTGTAATTTAAAATACACCATTCACATCCAAACACACAGCTGTTTTATCAAAAACAAGCAGCTCTGTACAATCCTTCAGTTCTCAGCACAAGTTACCTACTTTTAAAGGTACTGCCAGCTTTAAGGCACTTCATGTGAGGGACAATTTTTTTTTTAATTATAGAAATTACGTATTAAATGTAAGGGACATAATTTTTTTTAAACATTAGACTTTATAATTTCTCCTGCTCACAGAATGCCTTGCTACCAACAAGACTGACATAACTTACCCAGACTTCTTGTTTGAACAAATGTCATTCCTACACCTGAAAGCCAACTCACTAATTCAAGGGACATTCAATCACATTACGCAAGTACTCACAGTGTATTTACCATGATGCTAAAGGAAAGACTGGCATTGCTACCAGCCACTGCCATTCAAACTTCTACTGCCTTCCAAAGAACACCTGGAAGGTCACCTGAAATTCACAAAAGATTACTAAAAAACTATGCTGCTTTATTTCTTGTAACCACTACAGATTCTGAATGGTTCTTCTGGTAGTTTTTTGAGGTTTTTTTAATTACCAGCACTTTCTAGCTTTTGTATTTTCAGGGAGTGGTGGTATCCTCCACATTAATTTATCAGACCCATAGAGAGCCTCTTCTCTAAAAACTAGCATAAAATATACAGATATCTTGTCCTGAAAGGGACACTTTTAGCAGGAATTTTTTTGAAAAGAACTCCAGATTCCTCTGAGAATTTCTTTAGCAATGGGGTATGTCAAAAGTCAGAGTTCTAAGTCAGAGAAGCAATCTGCAAGCTTTTCCATGGCATTTGGCATAATCAATTATACCGTAGTCTACCTTAGCAAAACAGAGATGTAAAGATTCTCCATCGTAGTTAGAACACTTCAGAACCAGTGACCAAAAAACAGTGAAGTGCAACTATACCTCTACCTCAAGGCTCCACACCCCCAAATACACAAATACTTGCAAATGATCCACTTATTTAACCAAATACTTGCTCAGGCCTCAATAAAATTTGTATTTTAGGAGAAAAAGTTTAGCAGAGAATTGCAGCTGCAATTATTCTTCACCTTCTAAAACTGCATCTTTTGCGATACTCTTGTACTACAACCTCTATCTTGAATGCTGGTAGACTACACAGAGCAGCATTACAGATCCAAACACAAAGGCTTGACAGATCAGACTATTTTTCTTTTCCACTAAATATGGAATCAAGCTCCACAACTCAGTATTTATCTTTGACTCTCTTATTACTCTGAATTGACTCTTGTTATCTGGCAATCAATTACAGCTTTGAAATGAAGAAAGATCAACAGCTTCACACATTGTCAGCTTTCTACAATGAAGATAAAGTTCATTATGCAGAAGCCAGATTCTTCTTAGAACAACTCTCCAGATTAGATTGAGGCCCCCTTCTCCTGAATTCAAGGCCAGCACAAACCACCTTTCACTTAAGTGAAAGCCAAACTGGTTTGGTCTGGTTTCTTTAATGCATTTATATGCACATAGCTTTTAATGCCAAAGCAAAATACTTCAACACAGAGCCCTATCTGTTGAATAGAAAAAGACAGTTCAACAATAGCCCAAATGTAAATTGACTTTCCTGATGTGCCCCTAGTAGGCACTCAGATTTTATGGTAACGCACGCAGTATAAGAGTTATGCCCAACATATTTTTAGGAAAACTTCACATTAACATTGATAATATTGGCAACCATGTAGTCTTCCTCAATGGCAGTAGCATCCTTTAGAACAGTAATTCTAACTAACATCCAGCTACAAGCGTGATGGGCAAAAAAGGAAGCAGGAAGGGCAGTATACACATTTCCACTAGCAGGAAAAGCAGCCTGGAGTGTAGGGGGTATTTTGCCCCCACTACCTTTTCTGTTTTTTCCTTAAGATTCCTTTAAAGGTAGCAAACCAGACTTCAAGCATGGTAACCATTCCAAGTACAGAAACCACTGTTTAACAGCACTGCAATGTAATCCTTGAAGTCCTTAAGTAACTGTTTATTTCAATTTGGAATATCCTAAATACGTATTTATCCCTCCATGCTGATGCTCCAATAATTTAACTTCATAACAATTGAGTATGATAGCTGTTGCCATTCTAGAATACACGTTTACCAGCAGGTAAAAGGAAAGCTTTAAAATATCAAATGCAGAACAGACTACAGCAAATTACTAAACCCAGATTTTTAAACCCTTAAGTAGTCTCTTAAAAATGAGGCCACACAACTATTTTTCTTCATTCACCAACATGAAGATACATATCTGCATCCACATGTATTTCCTTTTAATTGAGCTCTTCTCTTGTTTCGTTTGGGGAAAAAAACCAACCCAGACCAAAACCAAACCAACTGTACCATGCACTCGACTTCTTTCTTCTTCCCTAGCTTTCTGAAATTCTGGGCTTTCCTTATTGCAGAACCAACCAGAAAGGACTTTTTCATTTCCAGGAAAATATGGTAATGAAATTAATATTTCTGCCTCCAAGAAAACAAACTATTTGGTAATAAACTATTATGTAGTTAGGTAAACATTGATCCAGGTGTCTTCCAGATTATACTTTCAGTGCCTTATAAATGCCAATGGAGAATAAAGTGACCCAGAACAAGTTGTCAGTCAAGGAATAGAGGGAACACTAAAATACGAGTCTGACCAAGGGAAAAAGCACAGCAAACCAAAATACATTACAACATCAAACTGTATGGAGTGAATGCAAATCTTGATTTCTAAACTGGAAAAAAATGACACCTGTTCAACTTAAAATAGAACATTTGGGCAGTGAAGTTGAGAAATAATTAAAACAAAAAACCAAAAAGTCACAAAGTTGACCTGTATTGCAATACCATGTCTTGAATAGTCTCTCTTCCACAGCGTTTTGGGAATCCTAAAGAACATAATTGAAAACAGCCTTGCAAATTACTAATGTGCTAAGAAATCAACTTGAGATGCTAGTACAATGGCATAAAGCCAAGCGGTTTTAATTTGAAAAGAGTTCCATTTCAAGGTAACAGCAAAAATACAGCCCATTCTTAGCAGAAGGCTTTGAAGTACATCAGCATCCAAAGTGAATCACAATCCTGAAGTCAAGAAGGTCCCACTCAATCGAAATCAGCAGTCAGTAGGGCAGAGAGCAAGAGACAATCTCTGAGATTTAAAGCAAAGCAAATAAAATAAAATCTCAGAACTGTATTTATGTCCCGACAATAGCTACATAACCAAACCCTAGAGGACACTACTGACCAATGCCCCAGGGTTACAGCTCATCCAAAATACTTAACAAAAAGCTACAGATTACTCATGACAAAGTTGAACCTGGCAGTTTAGAAATGCTTAAAATCACTGACTTCCCAATGAACAGGATTAACTTCTTTTACAGAAGACTATGTAGCTACTATAACCTCCAAACAACAGGTAACGTGAAAAGGTTCAGGGTACTACATTCAAGTTGAAAACCTCAGCTGTATCTGAAGCTAAAAGTGGCAGTAGATGAAACAGGAAAGGATAAAAATATATCCTGATGTTCAGGTGAAACTAGCTGTTTGAAAAGATCATAAAAGATAAGAAAATCCTAATGACAGAGAGACATATCTAAGCCCAGGGTAAGGAAAAAACAGAATCCATTTAATTAATCAAGGGTCATTTTAAAGCACAGTGAAAATGCAGTATTTCTCAGCACCTGAGAACACCGAAGCACGTAACACAGCAGACACCCCCCTACCACTGCTAAGGCGCCTAGGTGAACTTGACAGGCTTTTCTTATTAATCTAAAGAGAGTTTATATTTCCCAAATTGATCCTCTTAAAATGAGAAAGACTGTCCAAAAGAACAGGCAGAGGAATGTGGGCATGCGAGAGGTAACTACTGCTGAGAGGAGGCTGAGGGGTAAAGACAGATAAATAGCAGACACATCAGGCTTTGGTCTACATAAAACCTGTGGGAGGGAAATAATTTAACTGCCAAATTTTGGCTTAAAAAAGCACAACTGTGGTAAAACTAAAAGTTTAAGAAAAAAAAATCTTTACTATGAACCTAAAAAGACAGAAGTTTTTTGACAAATATTAAATTTATATCTGCTGATTACAGTTTTATAATTGCTGGATGGAAACTTATTAAAATACTAAGCAGACAATTAAAGGTTTTTCTGATGAGGAGAAAAAAAAACCCAAACACAGTAACTTCTAACCAATTTCCCACGAACTAAAAAGTTGACAAGGAAATGCATTTTGGAGAGACTGCTGGGTTCATCAAAATTAATTCTTCTGGTGCCCAAAGAACAGGAAAATATTCCACGTTCCTTCTATCCCCAAGATGCAGCAGTCTATTTTCTTTTGGAAATTTTTTAAATTACTGTAGCTCTCGAACGTTTATTTCACTTTTCCCAATAGTTCAACAGTCCAGAAATTTGATCTAAAATAAAGAAAACTTTGGCTGCTGGATAGATAAGTAATTTTCTGCAAATCATTCTACAACAGAAATCAATTCTTTAACGTTAAAAAAAAATCGTAATGATCTTTAGACTTCATGTCTGTGCTGCCAGTTTTTGGATTTCAATTTTGTGGCCAACAACCTGGAAAAGAGAAGTGAATTACAGAGAAATACGTTCCTGAGGGAACCCCTGCCAACACGTTGAAGAAAGACTTACGAATAAAGCACTTGGGCCAACTCCAGACCAGCTAGGAGACATTTGTGGGTAACAATTTAAGAACGTTTAATTCTCCCTGCCTTCAGCTAGGCGCTGTATTCTAGGGATCTCTTGAGGATTATGTGTCTCATCAGATGGCTGTGGGCAGCAGAGGCACAGATGAATTCGCGAGTTGCCTACCAATGCTTGAATTTGGCAACAGACCAACAACATACACTCATGCAAGTGGGTATATGCCACAAGGATGGGAGCTCAGAATGGGTCATTCAGAGCTCAGGGAGCAAGTGATTCATACAACAGAGAGGACAATAGATCCCCGGGGTCTATTCTATTGTAACTGGGCATGCAACTATGTCCTAGGCAATCCAGCAATGCCTCATTTCTGACTAGTCCCTCTGCCAATCCTACCCCCTGAAAGTACAACTGAATTGCCTGAAAGCCACACCTGGCTCAAGAGTAAGGCTTGGGCCTCCTGAAGCAATGAAGAACTTTCAGAAATTTCTGAGTGTCAGTATTTCCCCCTTTGTATTGCATTCAAGAAATTGCACTTTCCTGTGGTTCCACAGACAACAACTGCACAGGTGTAAATACAACCTGATTGAGGTACAGCACAGTACCCAAGAAAGACCAACAGTAATGTAAGTAATAGAAAGACCTGAAAAGGAAAAAAAAAGCCACAAACTGACTGAGCACCTTTAAACATTACATCCAAACATAAAAAATGGTAACCTGTATGTCTATGACAGCTTTCAAGACTGAAGTCTAAATTAATGATGTTGATGGTCTGAAAGCTACTTAAGTGTTTCCACAATACTGATTGAAACAACGGCATACTGTCTCATTTCAATTTTGTTCATTATTCAGAAAATGAATCAATATTTAGTTTCATTTGGCATGTAAAACCATATAATAGCAGTTTTTAGCCAGATTTTTCTTTTTGCTACCTTTTCCTGAAGGAATTCTTCACCAATCGAACTTTTCTCATCTTGCCCCAGAAATTATCATGCCATTATTTTTGCAGTGTGGGGGTTTTTTGTATTAGTGATAGGAGTTGGCAAGTATGAAATAATTAATAAAGAGAAGATAAGATTCAGCACAGAACATTCAACATGGTATCTATCTATCCATTTCCCAGACTTTCACTATAACTCCGTGTGCATTGTGTCCAGGAAGCGTTAGCATAGCAAATACTGCTATGAGCAACAGAACCACGACAAGGTCCTTCCTGAGTCTGTTGAATAATGCTTAACATGATGAATGAAGGGAATAAAGGGGAAAAGAACAATTGAAAGAACATGCAGTGTATTTCCCCCTGTACTCAGCAATTGTGAGGCCACACCTTGAATACTATGTTCAGTTCTGGGCCCCTCACTTTAGAAAGGACATTGAGGTGCTGGAGCACGTCCAGTGAAGGGCACCAAGGCTTGTGAAAGGTGTAGGAAACATGTGCTATGCAGAATGGCTGGGTGAGTTAAGTCTCAAGGAAGCTCAGGAGGGACCTCATCACTCTCTACAACCCTCTCAAGGGAGGCTGTAGTGAGGTGGGGGCTGGTCTCTTCTACAGCACCTGCAGCGAGAGGACCCAAGGAAATGGCCTTAAGCTGAGACAGGGGAAATTCAGATTAAATATTACAAAGGTTTTTTTCACTGTTAGGGTGGTCAGGCACTGGAATAACTTGCTCAAGGAGGTCGTGGACACACCAGCTCTGGAGGTGTTTAAGAGGTGTCTGGATCTGGGTGATACATAATAGTTTCAATGAAAGTGCTAGGCTAATGGTTGGACTGGATGACCTTGAAGGTCTCCTCCAACCTTGATGATTCTATATTTCTGTATTACTAATAGATCAAAAGCTGTTTATCTGGAATTGACACCTCAATGACACTTAGGAAGCTACATTTTGAAGACTGGTATCACTGTATTCTCTCCTCTCCTTTGCACACCTTAGCTACTGAATTCAATAGATCAGTTCATGGGTAACAAAAACACTTGCTGTGCCCACTGAAGAACTGCCCACTTGGAAGAATAATTCCCCACATCCAAAATCCCTCTCCATGTCCAGTAATCCCTTCCAGGCTCTTATAAACAGTACTGAGTTAGGCAACATCAGTGTGTACTTCCTATGTCAAAATCCCAATCTGCAATATCTTTCCCCATCATGAAAGCCCTCCTGTATCAACAAAACAGAAAAGCCACTACAAAAAATACACCAAGGGAAAGTAACAACAGTGAATAACATCCCTTCTGGAAATGCCCTAATTTATAAGGCTTACTCTGAACTCATATAATTAGGAGTTTAAATAATAAAAAATTTGCTAAAACCAGGTATTTCAAGTTGTTGGCTACAATACCTCATGCACAACAAGCCTGACAAGTCAACACTCTGAACAAATGCAAACTACACAGGTGATATCCTGAACATGTTAACTACAAGGAATGGTATCCATTCCTTTGAAACTTGTTGCTATATAATCCCAAGTGTCACATTTACTTGCTTTTTTAAAAGGTCTGGATTCCTTACTTGCAACTGTTCTCTGTTTTATTCTGAACTGCCAAGAGTAAGCAAGGAGCAAGTTCTGATTTGGCAGAGGGATTTTGGTGGTTTTTCAACAACACCAACTTCTACCACTTAAGAGCAAACTGCCAGAGCCAGAATGTTCCAAAGAAACAAACAGGTTTGCTAACACAGTCCTCACTGACCATTTTGCACTCTTCACTGCTAAAGAAAGCGATACCAGAGACCAGGTTTATTGACTAGTTGACTCTCACTGTGTAAAGTCTTGAAGGTCGCATTTAGTCCATTTAGAACAAATATATAGATACAGAAAAACAAATGCATCTTCAGTAAAACTCGTTTTTAATGACAGCATCTGATTTGAACATCTGCTACAGTGACGGAATAATCAGAGATACAAAGCCCTCTTTTAAAGTGGGCTTTTAAAGTGCTTTTAATAAAGTTTTGTTCCAGACAGCTGTCAGTTCCGGCAGCAACTGGATACCAACTAACACATCCACCTCATGTTTCTTGCCATCTCTGACCACAATAGTATGTGCATGCATAAATGTGATCCTAACCTCTCTAAAATCTCCCAAAAAGCCTTAAACAATCCTATCTAGATTCCACGCAGCTTTCTCCTGGAAAGGGAAGATTTATTACACAGTTATAAGGTCAAAAGCAGTAACTTTTCTTTCTTCAGAGTTAAAATCAGTGTCCTGCCACTAAATACATTGCTTTATGACTGTATGCTACAAAGTTAGAAGAAAACTTAAAAGAAAATATGATAACACCCCTTTGGGTTGCCTTTGTCAATCAAAAGTAAAACAAGTCCTTGCTAGCGTCCTATAGAGCAGTACCAATGTTGATGTATTACACTGTACTACTCACATTACAACAAACAGATATACAATACACAGGCAAGTTTATGCTTACAATCCCCCTCAAAGGTAAGAAAAACCTGTTTATATTTTACAGAAAGTCCCTATTGTCTTGGCCAAAGTTATACAAGTCATCTGTGGCAGAACACTAAAAGACAGCCTGTCTGCGTAGCAAACATCTGCCTCGAACACAACATTATGTCAAGAGAGATAAAAACTAACAGCCTGGGCTGCACATATGCAGGTGACGTGTTGCCTGCCTATCTCTACATCTCCCTCTTCATCTATGTAGAGAAATGTGCAGCAATTACTCTTGCTTCCAGGCAACTCGGTAAAAGGTATCCAAACAGAAAGAGAGCAGCAGAATTTGCCCGTTTCAGCTTCATTTGCTGCAAAACCAGACGCTCCGTGTCCCCTTGGGGAAGAGGCAGCAAGCAGGGAGAAGCACACTGCAAGTTCATGGGTCACTTGTTGGCGATGCAGACTAACAGGTCACAAGATAACACCAGTTTTGTGATACTCTCAAATGCATGCCACTCCGAACAAAAGGCTCACTACATTCCATCCCTCCATTTATTTCTATGCTGAGAAGGACTAAAAGCCAGGAGCAGTACTGAAGAAGAAACATCTACCTAGAGAAATACCAGAACGTATAGCAAATTTTATTTGCGGCATTCAGTTATAAGGAAGCAAACCGAGAGCTCTAAACACTCTAGTCCACGAAATGGCTGTTCTGCAAGAATTTAAAATGGCACAGGCCTTTTGCACATATCAAAAATAAACAGTAGCTTCTGCTATCTGAAGAAGGAGTGGAAAGGAAGGTAAAAGCAGAGGTCACCTATCGAGCAGGAACAGAGCAAGCAATGTCTCTTTCCCATAGGGCTTTTGGTTCTCACTCTCCTTAGAAAAAATAAACTATGAAGGAAGAAATACAAGATGTGCAGGTTTTCCACAAATACATTTTTTTGAAGTTATCCATAAGGTAGAGAGGCAGGCCAAAACCCCTCAACAATTTAATAGAATAATTTATTTTTCTGAGTTACAATACCAGCTATTTAGTATTTGAAAGCTGCATTTGTGCCAATAGAAGTGTATTTCAGTTGTTAATTCCCTGAACTTCCTAATCTCCTTACTTCTGTAGCTCTTACTGCCATTTCTACCCTCATGATCTTCAAAATCTCCCAAGTACAGATAGCCCACTGACCCTCGAGGCAAGTGCTCTGCTCCCTGGAGCACAGAGGACAAACTGCTGACCACAGTACATAACTCTTAATCTATATTGTTCTTGCTATTACATGACGAGGAACATGTTATAAATAAGAAACTAAAAAAAAGAAAATCATAAATCTTTCCAAATATATTAATCTATTTCACTTACTACATTGTGATAAACTAGAATATCATCCTCCACACAGTTTTAACATCCAACATGAAAAGAAGTTCATTACACCTCTATGATTAAACTAGGACAGTAAATTCACCACTAACTGTAATTACAAGATACATGAAATATTTTGGCTTTTGTACTATACCATTTTAAGAAAAAGGTATTAACCTCCAGTAACACCATCAATTTCCTCCTTTTTCAAAATACCTGTATGGCCCACACAGCATAGAAACTACAAAAAACTGAAACAAAAATAACATAACATATATTAAGATATTTAGACTGCAGAATCACAAGATTCACCACAAACCACCACACCATCAGACAGCTCGTGCAACAGGGATCCTGTCCCCTCTGCTGTGCAGGCCATGCTACCTATAAGATGGCTCACTGTTTTCTCTTGGAGGCACCCTGTCTAGGTGGTACTCAGAGAATCCAGCAACTAGCTACTCTTCCTTCAGGTTGGAACCAAACCTTGGTTGGGTGTTTTGTTTTTTTTTAATTTACACCTCAAACAATCCAAGTTTCACTGAACAGGGGAAGAAACTCATTTCCTCAAAGTCCCTTGTAGGGAGGAGACTATCAGAACATGGCTAGACAAATGACACACACACCCACAGTTGACATGTTCATGACTACACCTACATTTTTCTGGGACCTTGTAGAATTGTTCCCATTCTACAGATAGAGAAAAAAAAGAGACTTATATGAAATGGCATATGGATCAGTAAAAAAAATTAAGTTTAAGGCTATGGGGGGGAAATAGTTCAAGCTTTTTACTCATTCTTCTTACAGGACAGCTACAGAGCCTGTTGATACCAACAGTATACACTGAATTCAGTTGCAACTTTGAGTACTGAACATTTTTAAAATTTAAAACCCACTCAGTTCATACACAAAGAAACATCCTATGTAATCATCTGTCAAAAATTCAGTTTTAGTGTTGCTCAGCATTATCATTAAAGAAATTTGCATTACAGCCATTTCTCCTATCCAAAGCTCATCGTCTAATTTTAAACCAGCTTTCTTTTCTGCTATACTATTGCTTTCATTCAAGTTTTAGAAGAAAAAAAACAGAAGGGATTTTCATCCCTTTCAACTCGGTCCCTTCCTAAGAACTGCCCATCTTGCTGGCTAAGCGAACCTCTGCAATGACATGAATAAAACTTCAAAACGTAAATGCAGTTAAAGCCCTAGGGGTAACCAGAAATTAGGAAAGAGCAGAGTTATAAGTCTTTGATATCACAAATTGAGAAACAAAATAATATTTTCAGGTATATGTTCAAAACATACTTCAAGACACCAGTAAAAATGCTTATCTCTAATTAACACCATCCACCATGCAGAAGCACCTGAACACTCATAGTACTACTGCCCTTTCATTCTTAAGGGCTAAGGATGTTACACTGCCTTCTGTGGACCACTGCAGGCATAATTTTAGCAAAACCAAGTGTGATCCAACCTCTCCTCTCCATCTGACAGGAGATAAAGCAGGATTTCTCCTTAAAACAGCTCACACCAGAGGCAGGGGAGTACCACGAAATCCCTTGGATGGTTAAAGTGGGCTTTGTGGAGCCTACTTCCTGCAGCCGACTTGACAGAGATAGAACAGACCACGCTACCGGGAGGCAGCAGCACACCTTACCAACATCTGACAAACCGGGATGTCTTTTATCTGGCGCACAACTGATCCACTTTGGGTCAACCAAGCACCAGCTAACCACACGGAAAATGCTTTAAAACGGACTACATCTATCACCAAACATATGATGGACTTAAGAGAGGACCCAGAACCAGACGAGGCTTACCTCCATCAGTAAGAAAACACAAACAATTGAGTCAGTGCCTCACAGTTAGACACGGCAAAGGCCCTGATGAGTCTCCAGGGGCATGGGGGCATCCACCACATGCACCTCATTTCTGACCCCAGCCTGTTGCTTCAGCACTATTCTCAGTGACAAAAACACGACTGAAACTTAAGCACTACTCAAAGCCAGCTGAATAAAAACACATCAGTAAGGAGAAAGTTTCACCGACAGCAGCTTCCTGAAGAACAAACACGCTGAGCTGGAGGCTGCCCGCCTCACCCTGCCTGTGCCCAGCGGGAGCTACCACCGCCAGCAGGGCCAACACACACCACACCCCCAGAGCTGGCAGCCACGTCCCTTTCAGCTCCTGCATTGCCACAGTAAATATGAACATGTGATAAAGTCTAACCACGGGAAAACTTCTAAATAAAGGGTAGCAAATATCAACACAAATGGCTGAGTACACCAGGCAGGTTTGGTGTTAACTGTTAAAATAAAATCACTTTAGTCTCTAATGAAACCCTTTCCATCCCTAATAGCTAGTCGTGCTACCTATTTTGGTAGTTACCTGAAACACGAATTCACTGCTTTCATCTAATGCTTTCACACAACAAAATACTGTTCTGTGACTACTACATGCTAACAAGATTAATTACCTAATGAGAAAACTCCACTAAAAAAGGCTTATTCTTCAGAAATGAGCTCTTCCACTCACCATCTTTGGATCATGGATACAACAAACCCAATAAATTCCATGACTCAATGGATGTAACAAAATGCATTTGTAACAACCTGTCTTAAACCTAAAGAAGCTTGAGCAATTTTATTAAAGACTGAAAAAATACTAACAAAATCTGTTACTTCCCAAAAAATCTCTCATTTAAACTGTTACCCACAACAACCTTAAAACTGGATTTCATCTTTTCTCAAGTGGTAACTGGTGGTGAGAACTTTGACACCTCAGATAAACCAGCATTCCTCTCCAGTCTTTCTAGACACAGGTGCCTGTGGCTGCGAAATCCTAACTGCATAAAACACTCACCCTTGCTGCCGGCACTAGAGCAGGAGAGCTCCTCCATGGTGATCTGCTGTGGGACACGGGAGGAGACTCCTGGGTACATCCTTGCACCACCTTGTCACTGAGCTCACTTCCAGCTGAGCGTGGGAGGTCGAACATCCAGAAGGTTCCTCTCCTACTGCACTGACCCTCTCCCTGTATCTAAAGATTGCCCTCCTGCCAGCAACACCAACAGCGTGCACAGATGAAAACTGAGCAGGAGGACCACTGCTCAGAGAAGCACAGCGGAAGCAGAGAAGCAGGATGGTACTGGAGGGCACCCTTGCAGCCCAGCACCAGTCAGGAAGGGAAACTGGCAGTGGGAGAAGGCAGGCTGAGTGACCTGGTGGTGTAGGAGAGAGCACACATCCCACCCAGGGACAGCAGGGATGGTGGCACACTGCCAAATTCTGCAACTTCTGACAGTCACTGGTATTGCTGCCTCATTGCTTGCTTCCCTTAGAAAGATGGGATTTCAAAGCCACAAGAGCAACACATAAAAAAAATAAAAATAGCAGTAAAAATTCCCCTTTTTGGTTTTTTTTTTTTTGGTTTGAACAAACTTGAAGAGAAAGATTTAAGGGAAACAGCAGGAAGGTGGTGTCAGACGCTGGCAGAGACTGGTGCCTGTTGTTTGCACTTCTCTGGAAGAAAAAAACAAGTGAAAGGCTCAGAGAACAGCATGTTGTGATTTAGCCAAGAGAACAAACCAGGTCAACTAGCAATCACAACATGGGGGGAAAAAACCCAAACCCCAACACTATTAAGGTAATTTACTGGAGATTATTTCATTGTCAAAGCTTCAGTATTTCATACCCAAATTATGATATATGTTGCAAGTATAACAAATAGGGAGAAAATACAAGAAATACAATATTAATGTATCAACTAATGCACAACCAGGCTGTTGTGAACTTCACACATTTCTGTTCTTCTGTTTGAAAGCAAACAGCAATACCAAAACCTAAAACTCATGATATAGCAAAACTAGCATGATTAACCCAGCAGCCAAACTTTGTACCATCTGCAATCGTCATCAGGTTTAACAAAATTACATATTTGAAGAAATGAAACAAGTTTTTAAGAGGTATGTAATAATAAACAACAGGAATTTAGAAGATTTTTACTAAAAAGCAGCTGAAATCTTTGTAGAAGTTTAGCTTGTTTATGAGACTGCTTTGTGAAATGCAGGGTCCTAACGACGACATTAGTATTCTTAATGATGAAACAGTTCACTGAGACAATGGTTTGTGTACATATAAAAATGTGTACATTCAGGACACATAAAACTGCTGCTTCCTTAATAGTTACCATTTGCATGTTCTGGATATGGCAGCATGTATCAAGCAAGCAACTGAAAAAAAAATCACATATGGATGCAGAATACAAAGTACCACCTAACAAGGAAGACCAACATGATATTTGCTTTTCAGTTTGAATACTGGGGTAACTCCTCTTAGGCATTATTTGTACCACAATCATTTAATAATATAACTTAATTACAAAGAGGCAATATGCAATATGATTGTATAAGTTAATTAAATAAGCAATGAATTTCCAAAAAACAACCACATACTGAGGCCATAACATGCACAGCACAAAGTGATTTTTTAATCTCATTTAAAAATTCCAAACCTGTATCTTCAGGAATTACTTCTATTTGAATCCCACAGTAGCTTTAAAATACTAAAATCCCACTCCTCATAGTGACCCTTCATAAGACTAAGAACACAGGTACTATAACAAGAATTACTCCACTTTATTCCAAGTTAAAGCTTGTAGAAAGCTTACAAGAGAGCCTCTTACCAAAGCTTAGTACTGTGAATAAAACTACTGAAACTAAACCACGACATTAATTTAACAGTCAAGAAGTTTCTAAAACATGTATCAAAGGCACAGCAACCACTCCCAAACAGCCACCAGGTCAAGGAATAACTGAATTGCCAAAAAAACCCTGAAAAAAACCAAACAAAAATCCTAGTAATACCAATAAAACCACTCTTTATAATCACTGCTGTCACAGTTAAAACAAAAAAGCTTACTTTACGAAGATAATCAGACCCCTTAGACCACCACCGCTCTTGAATATTCTACTGATGTTAAAGTGATTATTATTAATAATGTGTGGATTTTATTTTCAATTGCTTTATAATGAAAATACCAACTTCTTAAAGGACACTACTTTTCTCATCACTTTTGCTAAGAACAATCTAAGAAATAACAAAGGCTATAACATCCTTGAGAGGCAAAATAGTTATCAAGAGGGTATTAGGACACACACTAAAAAATCGGCTAAAGTACTGTTGCAAAATTTAGGACAAAACTGTGAAACCTATGAGAACATAGCATTAACTAGAAAAAAACCCAGTATTTACCAAATAAAGCTATGCAGTGTACAGGTCGGATTAGTCTAAGCCACAGGAGTGAAAAAAAGTAGTATTACAAATCCTACTTGTAGCATCATCTGAGTTTGTCTCCATAGGACCAAGAGGCCAGAGAGTTCCATGGTGGAGAACGGAAACGGGAAATACCTCTGCTGTTCAATCTGCCTGATCCCAAGAGCATCACAGACCCATAGAGGGAAGACCAGGATTTAAATTATACTGTTTCAGACTTGCAGGACTTAGGAAACTCATGTATTTATTCGTAAGATTACTTTCCAATTTCTTGCCCTTCAGCATATAGTTCAGAAGTTTGTTTACTTATTTAAAAAAAAAAAATCCACCAAAAGTTACAGATGCAAGACAGAGCTTGAAGTATCTACATGATTTCAGTTCAAGGTAGTTACAAAATCAAATAGCTAAAACGCTGGGTGCATGTGATATCATACAACAGATTTTTCTAAAAGCATCAGGATTTATTTTATTCCTCAAAAAAACCCGTTATTTTTCTCTTACAGGTACAGATCTATTAGAAGTCCATAGAAATGGAATCTAGTACTCCTCAATCCCCCAAATCATTATGGTCAGGCTTCATTTCCTGTAAAAGGCACTCTGGAGTTTCTTACCACTATCCCCATCTCTTAAAATCTGAAGTTCAGAGTGCTTTGTTCTTAAGGACATTATAAAGAAAGCACTGCAGCCTTAAGTTTCCACCTACTTAAAACTGCAGATATGATGAGGCAAGATACATTGCTTAATGCTCCTGCTGCCACCTCTCAGCAAGCAGAAGTGGTCCTAGGGAATACCAACCTTTTCCATGACATCCAGTTTCACGTAAAACCTCCAGTAAATTAACCTTCCCACTCCAAAGTGACCAGATTCCTGTCACAAGTGTGTAGTCACTCAACAATCCCTAGCTTTCCCTCTAAATCCTTGGAGGACAGTTGTCAGCTTCAGAGCCCCTCCAGATAACGCTATTGAGCACAAGGCAGGCAATTTTCCTTATTTGTGTATTTTAAAAACACGCTTCAGCACCAAACGTTTAATTGAAGCTTGGAGCAATAAGAATCTAAGTGAGGTTTAAAGTTTATGATCTATTAAATTCATAAAAGAGAAAAATACATTCAAACATTATAAACTTTAATGCTCTGCTGGCAGCTAGACCATCACATCGGTGGAAGCTGTGGGTGAGCTGCCTGCAGTGGAGTTTTGAAGCATTTGATCAGCTTTCACCAGCAACTGCTTCGGCCATTTTCATTCATTCAACCACTTCAACAGTTGGTTCACTCAGAACTGCTAAAGGGCAACCGACAACCTGGAAAGCAGGAAAGCCTGGCTTTCTCTTCCAAATGATGGGCAACAAGGACTAGTGACTGGATTTGATCTATTAACTCCAAATCTTGTAAGGCACGGTGACCAAAAGTAATTGATTCATTTCACAAACTACAGATAACTCTCCTGTATCTGGTTCAAATGCAAAGCACATTTGGATGTATTTATTTCTTATTATGTACATGCACAATTAGAATTCATTTTATTTAACTAAGTTAGCTAAAAGCTGTCTAAAGCATGGGGAATTATGTTTCTTAAACATTAAGAATCTAAGCTGCATAACTCCTTAAATAAATGCATATAGATGTGTCCCCTCCTGCCTAGAAAGAGGTATGATCAAATTAGACCAATTAGAATCAACTTTTCTTTAGGAAAAATAATTAAGCACAAATGCAAAATAAAATTAAAAACAATTATTTAATCATGGTTTCCTGCTCACTGATTTAAGTCATGATTAAAATTAATAATACAGTCACTCTGATTTCAGTCAATCCCTCCAGCATGGACCCATCCCGAAGGGTCGCACAGTCCCAGTCTTCCCCCAGCATCTTCAGCATGTCCAACTTCACTTAAGACTTCCTGCTCCCTTCTTCCAGGACTACATTAGAGCTGGATTAAAGCTTACAAGCAGTCATGTTCCTGCCACCTACCACATCCTCCCCAGGGAAAGCCTAGGTGCCAAGATTTTTCTGCTGGTATATCCCAGTGCTCTGCTCAGGAATGAAAGAAAGGAGTAAGACCTCCAGAGAGAAGGTGCCTGGGAAGGAAGCAGACCCTTACTTCCTATCCCAAACAAAGCATCTCACTAAGGATGGAGTCAAGATTATGGGAAATGTAGGATCCAAAATACCTTCTGATGCTCACTAACGCCTCCCTACTGCTAGCGAACTTTGTCCTTAAGTACTGAACACAAAGTGCAGAACTTGTTCCTTGTTATTTTCAGCAACTATTAGAAGTTTTCCACTTGCAACACCTGAAAAACTGGGTTATATTATGGTGGCCAGCTTCTGTTTAACTGCTCTCCAACGATCACAACTGAAGTACTGGCATTCTCAACAGAAACCCTGACCACCCTTCTTCCTCTACCCACCTTCATATCCACTCAGAGCAATTTGGCAAACCAAATTTCCCTTCTCGCCTTTTACAGCTGAAACACACCAAGCCAAACAGAAAGAAGTTCATAAAGCTTTTCTTCCTCCCACTTGTGTGCTTTTATGCTTTTTAGCTACAGTTCAGGAAATACTCTACTGCATAAACATAATTTACTAACTTCAACATTTTTTCTTGTGTAAAAAAGCTCAGCATGGAAGCAAAAAATTTAGTATGGGAGTAAATGGATTGGGAGCAAGTACAACTTCAAAACACAACCTTATACCAAGAACACAAAAAGCATAAAGGATTATTTAAGCCTGTCATATTTCCGTAATTTCAATTCTTAAGGTAGCAAAATTCTATAGAACTAACTTTGATCATGATGCACATATATACAGTAGTGTTTCCCAGCAGTCACAACAGTATTTTGCAATCATTTAGGATTATCAGGCTCTAAGAAAACCCAAAGAAATGTCAAGAATAACTGCAGACCACATCTATTACTAATGAGCAAGTTTACTTCAGCTTGGTGGAGAAAAAAATTACTTGCTGAAAAAAAAAGCAAACAAGAAAAAAACATAGAGGGGAAAAAAATGAACAAGAGAAATAACAAGTTTTATATTGGAATGGAGATAATAAATAAAAACATGCTGTCCTTATATTGATTCTCTCTCCATTTAAAATGGAATAGGTTAATGGGAAATTCCATTCCTGGCAGAATAAAACAGAATTAAAACAAAACAGTTGGCCAAGGACTAATTTACTCTATTTGCTGCAGCACTTGCCTTTTAGAAAACCAGATTCAAACAAGGATCTGTATTAAAACAGGTTTCCTTTTCCATTTCTCATTTGGACATGCTACAAGATCTCCTAAGAATTTGGCATAAGCATCAGCTTACTATGAGAATCACATCTTCAACAAAACCAGAAATAATATCACAAGCTAGAATTTGTGTGTATCACTGGCACAACATTAATCTCAGACAACACCTGCTCATGCTACAGCCAGCCTAAATAACCTTTTACGATTGCTGTGCTCATTCTGAGTAAAAATATGCCATCATTTTTAAATACAAAAAGTGTTCCTGTTCTTCTCCGCTCCCATATAAACTGGCCAAATCCATAAAATTTTTAATCTACAGCTGAGTAATAAAAAACCAACAAACTTACTGAGAACTTACTGTTAAAGCAAATAAAGTAGCTGAGGTTTTACACTACAAGCAAACAACAGAAAACAACTCTGGAAGGTTTAGTAAGATTCAGGTTTCTTGTGTTCATGGACTAATATATTGTATGCAGCATATAGACACAACTGACATCTAGAAGCATTTTCTAGACTGGAAACTTAAGGAGGAAATAAACTGTACCTTTGTGCTACAAAGGTACACAACAACTACCATCAATCACAATTTAGGTAACAATAAATACAAACAATACACACTTTTCAAATTTTAGGAAAAAAGTCATGAACAAAATTTGCTACCCATACAACATAACTTCTTCGAAGACTGTCAAATACATGGCATACGTTTATTTACCATTTCGCCATCATATATTAATTTGGGCCCAAATCTGAAAACTGAAATTTGCATTCCTGTTGTGTTAATTCAGAGTTCTATTTGGCATTCTATTTTGCTTTTAGCAGAGTATTGAAAGCCAACAGCACACACAAAAAATAACTGACAAAGCATTATGCTTAATTACCAGGCACTATAGCACTGCCCAGTGAGCCAACCATATCCTGGGCTGCACCAAAAGCACTGTGTCTAGAATGTGAAGGGAGGCGATTCTGCCCCTCTACTTCGCTCTGCTGAGACGCCACCTGGAGAGCACTCTCCAGCTCAGGGGCCTCAACACAAGGACACAGACCTGCTGGAAGAACCCAGACAAAGGCCATGAAGATGGTCAGAGGGCTGGAGCATCTCTGCTATGAACACAGCCTGAGAGTTGTTGTTGTTCAGCCTGGAGAAGAGAAGGCTCCAGGCAGACCATACAGCACCTTCCAGTACCTAAAGGGGGCCTATAAGAAAGCTGGACTTTTTTACTAGAGACTTTTTACAAGGGCATGAACAGACAGGACAAGGGACAATGGCTTTAAACTGATACAGAGTAGATTTAGATTAGATATTAGGAATAAATTATTTATTTTGAGGGTGGTGAGACTCTGGAACAGGTTGACCCTCTGGTAGTTGTGGAGTTGTGCCTGCTGCATCCCTGGAAGTGTTCAAGGCCAAGCTGAATGGGGCTTTGAGCAACCTGGTCTAGTGGGATGTGACCTTGCCCATGGCAGGGGGTTGGAACTAGATGATCTTTACAGTCCCTTCCAACCCAAGGCAATCTATGGAATCTTTTCTGACTCTCTGCCTTGTCAGCATTGGCCTGAACATTCTCCATTTACACAACAGCACTTTGCAGGTATGCGCTTTAATATTTTTAGTTACACACATAAAGCAACTGTCAAGTCAAGAGACTTCAAACAGGAAATTGTGTGACTGCAATTATGGGGCTATGGCACAAGACTGAGTCACACAATCACACGTACAGTATGTAAAATAATACCGCATAACAGTCCTCCTAAATTCCTGACAACATCTACTGCAAGGCTCTTAAGTGACCACATGTACCACATGTAAGTTATGGGTATATAAAACAACTGACAGAACAGAACGACAGACATTTACAAGCTACACTAAAATGCAAACAAGAGACAGTTCTTATACAGTAGAAATGTACAGATGCAACCGTATGCAAGTCCATCCCAGTATTTTAATTTCAAAACCTCGAAACATAAATTCAAATCAATACAGCGAAGCCATGAGGCCACTCCAGATCAAGATACAGAAGATAACATCCAATGGAAAATGTTGCTGCAATGTTGCAGCGCATTTTAAAAGAACAAAATATTTTTAAAGTATTATTTTCTCTAATTTCACCTGTATTTTCCAAGTAGTCTCTTTTGATACTGACAAGGTATTGCTACTTTTTTTAAGTGAGTTTGTGTAATAGTTATATATGCCAGAGCTTTTCTTCTTTTCTTTTTTCCTATTAGAGATTCAGAAAATATTTTTAGAACTTCCTAAAGCAAGGTGTTGAGGGTTCCTGTTCTTAATAAACCAGAATCTTCAAATGCCCGTGTGAGCTGATAGCAGACCTTCAGAGGTGAGGTCAGATCAACCACGGCACACGCGGTACACTCTGTGAAGGCTTGTACTTCCAAAGGCAACAGGGACATAACTCTCACAGGAGCCAACCACCAGGATTTTCATCCACAAACACGAAGGCCAGGCTGGGAAAGAAGCTCTGCACAAGTGCCAAATGAGATGTATCGGTAAATATTACCCACTCAAAACTGGCATCAGCAGAAATGCAGCTGTGATCCAGTACGGGCCAGCAGCCTTGTGCACTGCTCCAAAACTCACAACCTCCGTTAACATCACAAGGCATCACAAGTTTAGAATTGATGACGGCACAGGCTCCTATAAACACACTGCACTGCAAATATGGCATGCTTATTAGTTTGATCTGGCATCAATCTTTCACATATATAAGCCAATGTCTATGAATATACTGATGTATTTATATTTCAGGGCCTACTGATTTCCGGCAAGATACTTCATTGTAAAATGTATATACATAAAGTAAGATGTGTTGATAACATCTCACAAGCATGAATGCAAAACATAAACCCAAGCATGGCAGCTTATGCTCATTTTCAAAGAGAGCTACCTAGTGAGGACACACAATTAAATGCAACCCAGGGACACCATGCAAATACAGCACATTATAGTACCAAGCAAACACCAAGGTTTCAATCACTTTTAACCCCATAATCTGTATTAGAGGATGCAAATTACAATATCCAGAAAAATCTAACAGCATGAGTTGTAAGAAAGAAAAATGTAAAAAGCATCATCATCATATTAAAAATGAGTTTCACAAAAAAATATTTTTCTTGTCTCAGATGTACTCAAGGACCACCATTTTTTGTTAAAATAAAGATACATAATTTATGATGCAATAATAATTTCAAGCTTGTATAGCAGGTATTTGAAATACATCCAAAAATATCCTACATATACATATTACATGCATGCATATTCATAACAAGAGTTGAAACACTGAAGAAACCTACTCTCAATAAACTTAAAACTACGAATTTGGCTGGTGGTTGTCATTTTTCTAACAGCTTTGGTATCCTAGAGAAGATGAGCACAAAATGCCTGCCACTTTACTCAGCATCTTTAACATATACCATACTTCCTTCTCCGGTATTTTCTAGAGCATTTCATGTCAATCTACCTGCAGGAGCGTGTGCAAAAGTGACACAGAGTGATACAAGTCTGACAACTATTGGTGTGGAAAATGGAGAAACCGGACTGCGTTATACGTTTTCAGGATGTCGAATCCCCGTTACCAAGTCCCTACATTGCTTATCAACCAAAAAAAATACCCCAAGAAAACCCAAAAAGCAAGCAAGCAACTACAGGAAGACCTAAAAAAACAAAGACTCCCCATCTCTGCAACTATTTCTATTTTAGCAAGTTTCCTGCTTGGGCGATGACGTTTTGCAGATGCTACAAGAAATGCTACATAGTATTCATTAAACTGGGGCAAATCAATTAAAATTATACAACTGCTCGGTATGCAAGTATCTGTGCATAAAAGTTCTCCTCCGCCACTAACCGGCGTTCAGCAAGTAGTTATTTTAGCTAAAAGCGCCGAGCAACTCACTAGCTGTATAACTGCTACATCTTGTGGCAACACATTTCAACACAAGGAGGAAAAGCAGACAATACCCGAAAGGGAACAGCGAAGGGACTTGTTTGCTCATAACCTTCATACAGATATTCCCTGCAAACACCCACAACACCCTGCTGTCGCTGTCGGTGTAACACAAGAGGGGAGGAGCAGGGGAGGGAGGAGAAAAATATTATCATCGAAGGCGTGATGGAGGACAGGAGAAAGTTGCAGTCATTCCGTGGCGGCCGCAAGGCGCCCTGTCACTTCTGGCCGCAAAACCGGCCGCCCCCGAGGGCGCTTTCCCCAAGGGGACGAACCTCCGGTGTCGGCCCCTCTCCTTCCTACCTCCATGATGCCAAAAGTGCCCAACTCCCTCCAGCAACAGCGGCTGCATCCTCCGGCGCAGCACTTCTACTTAGCCGCTGGCGGAGGGGAGCCTATTTCGGGGAGGACGCGGCGAGCGGCCGCCGGAGGAGACGCGAGCGGCTGCGGCAGGCGGACGGCCCGGGGACGGAGGGAGCACGGCGGGTCCCCCTCCGCGGCCCGGCGCGGGGGGGAACAACGAGGCGCCACCGCGCTGACGAGCGGGCGGGGGCGGCGGGGCCCCGCTCACCCAGCGCCCGAGGCTCCGCTCACCGCCACCGGGCCCAGCGCTGACCCCGCGCCGCC